>ML820741.1:15224-38899 GCA_009831015.1 Picea engelmannii
ATTGTGATGGCGAAGTTGTAGTGCTGCTGCATGGCCTGTTTTCAGTTTCATGCCACTAGAACGTTCTTATCCTTTTCTTCTGCTGCTGCCCTTGCTATTAATCGATCACCAACGCTCAAATCAGATCCCCTAAAATCAAAAATCAACAACCCACCATGTGCCACCAGTTCCACAATAAACCAGCTATGTATCCAGGGGCGATTGACGGAGGCTCTCCAAGTTTTACATTCAGCGGATCACCAGAGCAAAATACCCCATTTTGTCGCCTATTCCTCCCTCCTTAACGCATGTACTCAATTGAAAGCACTCGCAGAAGGAATGCGAGTCCATGCTCACATGGTCAGAAATGGGTTTGAGCAAAATGTATGTTTGGGAACCAAACTTGTCAACATGTATGCCATGTGCCAGAATTCGGAGAATGCACGCCGAGTTTTTGACAAAATGCAGAAACCAAATGTTTTTATATGGAATGCCATGATCAGAGGATATGCATGGAACGGACCTGGTGTTGAAGCCATTGCACTTTACTATCAAATGCAAGAAGCAGGCATACATCCCAACAATTTCACTTTTCCCTTCGTGCTCAAAGCATGTGCTGGCATATCAGCTCTGCAAGAGGGCAAAGAAATCCATCATCATGTAGTCAGGGAGGGATTGGATTCAGATATTTATGTGGGTGCTGCTCTTGTGGATATGTACTGCAAGTGTGGAAGTTTAGAGGATGCACGCCAAGTGTTTGACAAAATGTCTCAGAGAGATGTGGTATTGTGGACTGCAATGATTGCAGGGTATGCTCAGAATGGACATGCCAATGAGGCCTTGAGAGTTTTTCATCAAATGCAGGAGGTGGCTGTGAAACCCAGCCGTGCCTCCATTGTCAGTATTCTTCCTGCATGTGCAGATTCGGCAGCGGTGATACAGGGTAAGGAGATTCACAATTACATTATAAGGAATGGATTTGAGGGATATGGTAATGTGGGTAATGCTCTGGTTGATATGTATGCAAAGAGTGGAAGTATAAAAACTGCACGCCAAGTGTTTGACAAATTGCCTCAAAGAGATGTGGTTTCATGGAATGCCATGATTACAGGCTATGGGATGCACGGGCATGGTGAGGATGCCATTGTGCTTTTTAAGAAAATGGAAGAGGCAGGCATGAAGCCAGACTACATCACCTTTGTTGGCGTGTTGTCTGCGTGTGGTCATGCAGGCCTACTAGATGAGGGCTGGCAATATTTTGATTACATGAGGCAAGATTATTGCATTCCACCCAGAGTGGAGCATTATACTTGTATGGTTCACCTTCTCGGTCGTACTGGGCATCTAGATGAAGCACACAGCTTGATCAAGAACATGCCTTTGGAACCTGATGCAGGTGTGTTGGGAGCCTTGCTCTTTGCCTGTTGGGTTCACGTTAATGTTGAGCTGGGAGAACGTGTATCAGAATGGCTTCTTGAGTTAGAGCCAGATAATGCTGGGAATTATGTGATGCTCTCGAACATCTATGCCGCAGCTGGACAGTGGAATGATGTTGCAAAGGTGAGAACAATGCTCAAGGGCCGGGGGATGAAAAAGAGTATAGGATGCAGTTGGATTGAGATCAAGAGCAAGGTTCATGCTTTCGTTGTAGCAGACAGATCACACCCGCAATCAGTGGAAATCTATGGAGTGTTGGAGGAGTTGGAAAGGCAGATGAAAGCTGAAGGGTATGTTGCTGACACAAGCTTTGTGCTACATGATGTAGAAGAGGAAGAGAAGAAATATGCCATCTGCAGCCACAGTGAGAGGTTGGCCATTGCCTTTGGGCTTATAAACACAAGCCCTGGGACACCCATTCAAATTACCAAGAATCTCCGTGTGTGTGGTGACTGCCACACTGCTACAAAATTCATCTCGAAGATCGCAAGCCGAGAGATTACCTTGAGGGATGTAAATCGTTTCCATCATTTCAAAGATGGAGTATGTTCATGTGGGGATTACTGGTGAAGCTCACCGAAATTAACAACAAACAAAAGATTTTGCATAGTGCTTGCCATTGGCAGGCCGATTCTAAGTGCTGATTTGTTTCTATTATAATGTTATTCCCAGATTCAAAGCATGGTAACTCTCTAATGAAGTTATCAGGATGTATACTGTTTTGTCTAAGGTTAATCACTGTGTGACCGTATCACACACGAAAGGTTAGAAACATATAGGTTTTGATATGGTTGTACACACCTTAACTACATCTACCTAAGTGTTTTTGACAAGCCATGGACACTGCAAAGTGTGAAATTCTATGTAGTTTGGGGTTATATGTATTATTTCAAGTTCTTCATATCATATCTTCCATTTGTCTTTTTTTTTGGTCCATCTCTTCACTCTCGCAGGCTGCTAGTCTTCTTTTCTTTAAACTTTGCACTTGTCTGATGTTATACTCTATTTGGACATTGTTTTTCTGTCCGTTCAAGATTGAGTGTACCAATTTTTTCTTACACTAGGATTCCATGGAGCACTCCTCATTTTTTCTTAAAGTAGTTGCTACGGAAAAGGAAGATCAAGTAAGCCTAGAAAAAGTGGGGCAGGTGGTCACATGAATTATCCCTTCCTTTAAACTGGCTGTTATTTTAGACCTTTAAACATCGATGACAAAATTGCATTATAAAACTAATGCAGTAGACGAATTGCAGGTGCCAGTAACAGTAAGAGCTTAAGTCAGCACCATTATCCCACTAGTGGCTAAGGAAGGGCCTCCTAAATCCTTGGGGTGTGGTGTTCTTACGAAAAGATTCATTTGTTTTCTTGTTAGTAGCTTCTTTTCTGCTACATAGGACCACTTGCTCCCAAAATTGTGAAGTAGAGTATGTTCCATTGAACCCTAGTGATATAGTTGATTAGCTATCACCTTTTCATATCAGTTTTATTAAGTGCTGCAGTATATGTACTTTATTAAAGGAGAGAAGGTGGCTAGACTGGCATATTTAGAGCCATGCGTTTGTTTGGTGAAAAATAGGAACAAACATTGTAAATTGAATTGGAGTGGCTGAAGCAGGAGCAGCTACTTTAGGAGCGAAAGAAAAGCAATGACTGGAATGGGCAAGTTGTCAAAAAGAGGATCTCTCCTTTCTTTTATTCAGAACCATGCATGGGACTCGAATCTTGCAGGGCTCCTTGGCGATAAAGAAGAGCCTTATTTGAAATGGTTAGATCTGAACCATCCCTTAAAGACGTGTGTAAATATTATCTCGACATAGCAGATCAAATATTGTCCCAAAATTATATATAACGCTAGTGCTCATATTTGGCTGTCTTCAAGACTTTTTGAGTTCAGTAATTTTTTTGGAGGAATGTTTGGACCCCAGAATTTATTTTGGTCTCCTTTACATAATCAACTTTGCATTTTTTGAAATCTCTATCCACTTGTTGCATGATGCTCCTCCAGTTGTTTATTCTTCTTCTTCTTAACAGCGTACGAGTACAATCACCCAAGGCAGTTCCATTGAAAGTTCTATAACACGTTGCAACAAAAAAAACAGTACAAGGAGTAGATTATGGTTTTGATTGCTATACACTTCTTTTAGCACATTGCAATGGTAGTTTCTGTCTTTCTGCCATATAAATTCAGTGCCCACTCTATGATGTAATGTGGTGCTTAAGCTAGTTTATAATGTGTATATGTGACGCAGATCTCCTTCGACCCTCAGGCCGAAGTCCGCTCACAGGATCGTTCTTTGTTTCCTTCGAGTCAGATAAGCTCTTCCGATTCCCTGCTGGAATCTCCTTCCAATCGATCCATAGGTCCTTCAGAAGCTCCCCTGTGCGAACAACACTAGGCGCAAGCTCCTTCCTCCCCAAGCGACCACAGTGCTATGACCAAGGCCTGATTTCAAAGGCACTTGTCGCAACTCGCAATCTCGCGAGTTCGCGAGTCGAAACTCCCGACTCTTTTTTTCCAAATTCACGATACCCGAAATGTCGATACGGGTATGGCTCCCTTATGTAAGCGCCCTCCGCGCGTGACCGCCGGCTAGGCTTATCACTAGCACCCCTCGCTACTTGCCACTTCGCGAGTTATAGCGTCGAGCTCACGTACTCTTATCTTGCGAATTTTCGAGACGCGAGAAGTCAACGGAGCATTGACTCCTTCCACTACATGACGCGTGTCCGCCTGTCTATCACACGAGCCCACAACGTGGTTTTGCCACGTGTCCCTCGTGCTCAACTTCACACTTCGCGACTTCGCACCCCAAGCGATGCCTCCTTTGTATCCTGACACCCGAAGTGCCGAGATCCCGAACTCCTCGTTGCTCTCTGTTGCAACTCGCGACTTCGCGACTTCTTCTTCCGAGTCTCTCGACTCTCTAACTGCCGAACCCCGAAATACCGATTTGTTGAAACGGTTGACGGCGCCCTTTCCCCGTACTTATATTGCATCTCGCGAAATCGGGGATCTCGGGACAGAAGTCTCAACCTCCTATCCTCCGAAACGCTGAAATGTCGAATTCCGACTCACTTCACCAATAGTTGGCCCCACACACGATCTTTTCGCCCCTTCGGGACTTTGCACTTCGCGACCTCGCGAATCTTGATGCAAGGGTTTTGACCCTTCAACTCGCGAATCCACGAAATGAAATTATGCGAATGATCCAACGGTCCTTGTCGACTTGGATCCCACGGTCCGATTTCTCCCGAGCTTGCACTTGAAGAATGCTTGCCGTAACTCCCCGGCTCCTCTGCAAGATCTGACGACTCTCGAGACTTCGCGAATTCTTCACAGAGAATTCCGACTGTCCAATGCCTCCTTGAGGACTCTTGCGAAATGGAACAGATATTCTTTCACGAAACTTGTCCACCTGCAAACAACGCCGCTGCGCCTTCTTCCAACACTTCAAGGCACTAACTCTTCTTGAGCTTCTCTTCGACAACTTCGAAGACTCTATCCCTCCTGAGCTTTCTCCACAACTCGAGTCTTCAAGAAGACTCCTGCACGCACTCCTTGCGGCAACCCTTCAATACTTCAAAGTATTGAATTCTTCGATTCTACACACTCCCAGGCAACAACAGTCTTTCAACAATTCCCTTAGGTTGCAACCCCTTAGACTCTACTCGGCCTGCGCACACTTTGCACAGCTCCTGCACTCAACTTGCACTTCTGCGAGAATGAGAACAATGTTATCCCTCCTGAGCTTTCAGAGATTGAAACTTTGAACCCGTCAATGCACTCCTTGCAGAAAAACTCTTGTTCAGACAGAGAAACAATTGAAACTCATTCCTTACTCTCTCAGACTTCGAATGCTTAACACGAAATCATATGTACATGGCATAAAAGCAAATGTATAACAGAAAGAGTAAAACAATCATGAGCATAACATTCAATCATGCATACACAGAAAGTATTTGAACACCATGAGTCTGAATCAAAGCTTCATATATTAATCTCAGCACTTCTGTACATGGGTTCTTCTACACAACTCTCTTCTTCTTCTTTTCTATGCTCTATGCTTTTCTCATAATAATGTTACAACTATACAATGAGGGTGTCTATATCCTGTTTCCCTCCTCGCTCTAAACTGTCAAATCTAGAACTTTAAAGCTACCTACCTACATTTATTAACATAAATGCCTCTTAATCCTTCAGACGAGAGAGGGACGCTCAAGGTCTGATTACAATCTACAAGTACACCCCCACTTAATTAATTTATTTAATACCCGCACATTTATTTCAAAACATTCCAAAACACTCTTTCCAACGTGTTGAAATGTGTTGGCGCTTGTCCCAACTGTCTTCTGCCTTCGTATGTGCTTGCTACCCGCGATGCTCCTACATCCTACTCCCTCGCTTGAAAATTTTCATGGGCTCCTGTCCATGAGCTCTCGCACGGTCTATCCATGCTTCTGGATTTTTGCTTCATTTTCCCAGCTGGCATCTTCAACTAGATGTCCCTTCCACTTGACCAAGTATTCAAAGTATTCCCTTCTCTTAGTCCTCTTACTAACTCTTTTGTCCAGTATGCTTTCCATGTGTGGTTTTTTTGCAATTGGCATCTGTTTTGTCCACTGAACCTCTGATTGTTCATCCCCCGTTCCTGCTTCTTTAGCTTTATAAGGGTACAAATCTGAGATGTTGAATATCGATGAAATTCCGATCCCCTCGGGTAATTCAATCTCATATGCATTCGCCCCAAATTTCTTTATCATCTTGCACAGCCCAATTTTCTTCATTTTCAATTTATTATATGTCCCCCTTGGGAACCTTTCCTTTCTCAAGTGTGCAAGGATCAAATCACCTACTTCGAACTGAAGTTCTCTCCTGTGTTGGTCTGCTCTTCTCTTATACTCTTGGCTCGAGTTTTTCAATCGCTCCTTAACTTGGCTGTGAAGTTCCTTCATTGCTTCAGCAAAATCTTCTGCACTAGCACTTCTTATCTCATCCCGTTCTGAATCCCTCAGTTCAGAAATTCCTCTTGGCTGTGTCCCATAAACAATTTGGAACAGACTCTGCCCTGTGCTCTTGTTAAGCGAATCAGTATAAGCAAATTCCACCTGTGGCAGAATGTTGTCCCACTGACTGTGATGTTCAGTCACCAAACTCCTCAACAAGTCTCCCAAGCTCTTATTCACAGCTTATGTCTGTCCATCCGTCTGAGGATGATAAGCTGAACTGAACGACAAGTTTGTTCCCAGCTTTTTCCATAAGGTTCTCCAGAAGTGTCCTACGAACTTGGTATCTCGATCTGAGACGATGCTCCTTGGTAAGCCGTGAAGTCGAATGACTTCTTTGAAAAACAGGTTCACAATGTGAGTTGCGTCACTGGTTTTCTGACACGGTATGAAGTGTGCCATCTTAGAAAATCTATCCACTACCACAAAGATTGAATCAAACCCTCTTTGTGTTCTCGACAACCCCAATATGAAGTCCATGTTGACTGCATCCCACGACCTCTCAGGTATGGATAACGGTTGATAAAAGCCTGCATTTTGCCTCTTCCCCTTTGAATGCTGACAAATTCTGCATCTGTCCACGAATATTTTGACGTCTACTCTCATTCCTGGCCAAAAATATGACTCATTTAACTTTGAGAACGTCTTGTCATGACCGAAATGCCCGACCAATCCTCCACTATGTTTCTCCTTCAGCAAATTCTCCCTCATGGAGCATTTTGGAATACAAAGTTGATTACCCTTAAACAATAATCCTTCCTGGATCATGTATTATGTCCATTGACTTCTATTCCAGAGAATTGGATTCTCAGCTGCTTCATACGCCTCCTTAAAATCTAGATCATCTCTGTACATGTTCCTAAGGTCATCAAAACCCAGTGTTTTGACTCTGAACTCCTGCAATAGCAAACATTTCCTGCTCAAAGCATCAACAAATTTATTAGCAGTTCCAGAGATATGTTTAATTACAAAAGTAAAGTTCTGCATGTATTCAACCCATTTAACATGTCTTTGATTCAACTTCTCTTGTTGAGTCACAAATTTCAAAGCATGATTGTCACTATATAAGACAAACTCCTTAGGGATTAAGTAATGTCTCCATTTCTTCAATGCCTGAATAATAGCATAGAACCCCTTGTCATACATGGAGTATTTCACTTTCGCTTCATTCAGCTTCTCACTGAAGTATGTTATCGGCCTGTCTTCTTGACTCTTGACTCAAGACTGCCCCTATTGCAAATCCACTTGCATCACATTTTACTTGAAATGTCTTTTTAAAATCCGGCAACACCAAAATTGGTTGTTCTGTGATTTTCCTTTTTAGCAAATTAAACTTTTCTCAGCCTCTTCTGTCCAGTGAAAAGACTTGTGTCTCTTCTTCACTGTGTCCATCATCGGTGCACTAATTCCACTGAAATTCCGGATGAATTTCCTGTAGAAACTAGCCAATCCATGAAAACTTTGAACTTCAAAGATACTTTTTGGTGATGGCCAATTCTTAATCACCTCCACTTTATCTGGATCCATTCTCAACTTATCTGCAGAAATAACAAACCCCAAATAAATGAGCTATGTCTTCATGAATGAGGATTTTTTCTTATTTATCAACAACTTCTCTTGTTGTAGCCTCTTCATCACTGTAGCCAAATGTTTCAGGTGCTCTGCCTTCGTTTTACTGAAAATCAGTATGTCATCAAGATACACAATGACAAATTTTCTGATGAAATCCTTCAGGACTTCATTCATCAACCTCATGAAAGTGCTCGACACGTTTGTTAGACCAAATGGCATAACAAGCCATTCATACAACCCTTCATTGGTCTTGAATGTTGTCTTCCATTCGTCTCCCTCTCTCATACGAATTTGGTGATAACCGCTCTTCAAATCAACCTTTGAAAAAAAATTGGCCCCACTCAAACAATCCATCCTTGGCAATGGAAATCTGTACCTGATGGTTATCTTGTTGATTGCCCTCGAGTCAGTACACATCCTCCAGCATCCGTCTTTCTTCGGACTGAGCACTGTCGGAACAACACACGGACTCAAGCTTTCTCTAACCAACCCCTTGTCCATTAAGTCCTGGACCTGTCTCTTGACCTCCTCATTCTCTTGTGGCGTCAATCTGTATGCTGCTTTATTTGGCAAACTAGCTCCAGGTATGAGATCAATGTGATGACTTACACTTCTGATCGGTGGCAACGAATGAGGTAGTTTGTCCACTACTATGTCAGCAAACTCTTCCAACAGTTTTTGAACCTCTTCCGGCAAATCATCTACCCTTGTACTGGTTAAAACAATTTTAGGCTTCCTGACCACAATGAATTGCGGTTCCTCCTTCTTCTTAACCTCTGTAAGAAGTTCCTTCCCACTCATGAGAAGTACAACGTTGCTTACTTCAGGTTTCACCTCTTTATCTTTGATTGGAAGCAACATGTGAGTTCTCCCATTCTTCTCTAGGGTGTATGTGTTCTTCCTCCCATTATGAATCACATTTTTGTCATATTGTCACGGTCTACCCAGCAATAGATGACAAACATCCATGGGAATGACATCACACAATATCTTATCGTTATATCCTCCTATCTTAAATTCAACTAAACATTGTTTAGTGGCATTTACTTGATGTCCTTTTTGTAGCCATGAAACTCTATATGGACTTGGATGTTCAATAGTCTCCAGCTCCATCTTTTCTACCATCTCTGTAGAAACAAGATTATCGGTACTACCACTGTCCACGATGACTTTGCATACCTTGTCTTTGGTTTTGCAAGCAGTCCGAAAAAGTCTATTCCTCTGGACTGGATTCTCCGCCTCCTCTTCTGGTTTCAAGAGAACTTTTTGCATCATCAGTGAGCTTCCACCTTTAGCATCCTCTGCCTCAACATTCCGTCTTTGTGCTTCGGCAATGTGAGTCTCACCACTTTCTTTCTTCTTATTTGGACATTCATAAGACTTGTGTCCATTCTTTCTACATGTGAAGCATTTTACCACTCCACCTCTTCCTCTTCCTCTACCTCTAGTACGAGGAAAAGTGTTGTTATCAACATATTGTCCTCTCTGTTCGGCATATTTCCCTCTCTGTGAACTTCCACCTCTCTCAGCTTGAGTTTGAGGTTTCTTCCAGTGTTCCTTGGGTTTCTGATTCCTATCTTGGACAATTGTCTTGCCTCTGGGCTGACTTCTGCCTTGGCCTCTTTGACCTTACTTTCGGCTCAGCTTCTCTTCATCCTTTAGAGCCATCTGATAAGTATCTTCCACCGTTCGGATGGTCATCATGCTCATCTCATCCTGAATGTCGTATCTCAGACCATTCATATACTTAGCAACTTTTTCTTCATCGCTTTCCCGATGACCTGCTCTGATGTTTAGCCTGTAGAACTCTTTAGTGTACTCCTTTACTGACATCAACTTCTGTCTCAAATTCTATATCTTTCGAAACTGAGTAATTTGGTAATCCCTGGGAATAAATTTTTCCTTCATCTTCGCGATCATCATATCTCAACTCTTGATTTTATGTTTGCCTTTGCAGCGTCTGTCAGCTTGTAGTTCATCCCACCACAATGCTACATGTCCTTTAAGTCTTGTGACAGCATGTTTGACCTTTCTGTCTTCCTCAACATCTTCATAGTCAAAATATGTGTCCAGAGCTCTAATCCAGTCTAGAAGCTCTTCAACATCCAGGTTTCCCTCATATATTGGAATGTCCATTTTTTCCCTAGCACTCATTCTTGCAACAACCCTAATCAGGTGTTCATTTGCTGCATCTTCTTCTATAACTTCTTCTCCTTCATGTCAAGCTTCATCTTCACTGACATCTCCAACACCAGTTCCGCGCCTTTGTTTTATTTCCACGTCCACGAGTCTGGCGCGTATGTCATGCATCTCTTTTTCCATAGCTGGATTTTTCACTTGCCTACCCCTTTCCTCTGGTGGATCGAGTGTTTGTCTATCTCTTCTTCTCGGCGGAATGGCTGAGATTTCTTTCTCACTTTCCCTGTCTGAAGTATGCAAACAGAGTCAGGCTCTGATACCAAACTGACGCAGACCTCCTTCGACCCTCGGGCCGAAGTCCGCTCACAGGATCGTTCTTTGTTTCCTTCGAGCCGGATTGGCTCTTCCGATTCCCTGCTGGAATCTCCTTCCAATTGATCCACAGGTCCTTCGGAAACTCCCCTGTGCGAACAGCACTAGGCGCGAGCTCCTTCCTCCCCAAGCGACCATAGCACTATGACCAAGGCTTGATTTCAAAGGCACTTGTCGCAACTCGCAATCTCGCGAGTTGAAACTCCCTACTCTTTCTTCCCAAATTCACGATACCCGAAATGCCGATACGGGTATGGCTCCCTTATGTCAGCACCCTCCGCTCGTGACCGCCGGCTAGGCTTATCACTAGCACCCCTCGCTACTCGCCACTTCGCGAGTTATAGCATCGATCTCATGTGCTCTTATCTCGCGAATTTTCGAGACGCGAGAAGTCAACAGAGCGTTGACTCCTTCCACTACATGACACGTGTCCGCCTGTCTATCACACGGGCCCACAACGTGGTTCTTCCACGTGTCCCTCGTGCTCAACTTCCCACTTTGCGACTTCGCACCCCAAGCGATGCCTCCTTTGTATTCTGACACCCGAAGTGTCGAGATCCCGAACTCCTCGCTGCTCTCTGTTGCAACTCGCGACTTCTCCTTCCGAGTCTCTCGACTCTCCAACTTCCAAACCCCGAAATACCGATTTGCCGAAACAGTTGACGGCGCCCTTTCCCCGTACTTATATTGTGTCTCGCGATTTTGGGGATCTCGAGATAGAAGTCTCAACCTCCTATCCTCCGAAACGCCGAAATGACGAATTCCAACTCACTTCACCAATAGCTGGCCCCACACACGATCTTTTCGCCCCTTCGGGACTTCGCACTTCGCGACCTCGTGAATCTTGATGCAAGGGTTTTGACCCTTCAACTCGTGAATCCACGAAATGAGATTACACGAGTGATCCAACTGTCCTTGTCGACTTGGATCCCACGGTCTGATTTCTCTCGAGCTTGCACTTGAAGAATGCTTGCCGTAACTCCCCGACTCCTCTGCAATATCTGACGGCTCTCGGGACTTCGCGAATTCTCCACGGAGAATTCCAACCGTCCAATGCCTCCTTGAGGAATCCTGTGAAATGGATCAGATATTCTTTCATGAAACTTGTCCACCTGCAAACAACGTTGTTGCGCCTTCTTCCAACACTTCAAGGCACTAACTCTTCTTGATCTTCTCTTCTACAACTTTGAATACTCTATCCCTCCTGAGATTTCTCCACAACTCGAGTCTTCAAGAAGACTCCTGCACGCACTCCTTGCGGCAACCCTTCAATACTTCCAAGTATTGAATTCTTCGATTCTGCGCACTTCCAGGTGACAACAGTCTTTCAACAATTCCCTCAGGTTGCAACCCCTGAGACTCTACTCGGCCTGCGCACACTTTGCACGGCTCCTGCACTCAACTTGCACTTCTGCGAGAATGAGAACAATGTTATCCCTCCTGAGCTTTCAGAGATTGAAACTCCGAACCCATCAATGCACTCCTTGCGGATGATTTCGCTGCACTCCTTGCAGGAAAATTCTTGCTCAGACAGAGAAACAATTGAAACTCATTCCTTACTCTCTCAGACTTCGAATGCTTAACACGAAATCATACGTACATGGCATAAAAGCAAATGTATAACAGAAAGAGTAAAACAATCATGAGCATAACATTCAATCATTCATACACAGAAAGTATTTGAACACCATGAGTCAGAATCAAAGCTTCATATATTAATCTCAACACTTCTGTACATGGGTTCTTCTACACAGCTCTCTTCTTCTTCTTCTCTTTGCTCTATGCTCTTCTCATAATAATGTTACAACTATACAATGAGGGTGTCTATATCCTGTTTCCCTCCTTTCTCTAAACTGTCAAATCTAGAACTTTAAAGCTACCTACCTACATTTATTAACATAAATGCCTCTTAATCCTTCAGACGAGAGAGGGACGCTCAAGGTCTGATTACAATCTACAAGTACGCCCCCACTTAATTACTTTATTTAATACCCGCACATTTATTTCAAAACATTCCAAAACACTCTTGCCAACGTGTTGAAATGTGTTGGCGCTTGTCCCAACAGTCTTCCGCCTTCGTACGTGCTTGCTACCCACGATGCTCTTGCATCAATATGTTGGATTTACATGGGATGCAGGGCCAAAGCTTAACAAACTAAACTACTTAAGACATTAACTAGTCAAGTAAGCCCAATTGAGAATATATACAACAACACAACATAAACTTACCACAAAAAGTAAAGTACCATGAAAAAATAAACAAGAACAACAGAATCATGTTTATCAGGCATGCTACAAAGCACAATGCCAATTAGAATGGAAGAATAATCAAAAGTATTTCACATTAATATTTTATAAATGGTTAACAACAAACTAATCAGAGAAAGTTGGGAAATTCTTTGTAAGTAATTGTATTTATATTTGAGAAAAACATGCTTAAGGTTTTCCTCTCTCTAGCTCTAGCTCTTAATCCCCTCTTGAGATCTAACTATATTATTATCCCACGACTATATATTCCAAATCTTTAAACATTAAGACTATATGTTCCAAATCTTTCAACATTAAGCTTGCTTGGTACTACATAAGTATTTTTTTACATCTAACTCTATCTTTTCCATGCTAGTGGTAACACATAGTGAATTGCATATTTGTTTCTTATTATGTTTGTTTAGTAGGTGCTTTGCACTGATGTGTTTCTATTGAAGAATCTAGTCCACAATATAGTCATGTATTATTCAAGAAAAAAATGGTCTGAAAATTAAGTTTAAGAATGTGCACAATATTAAATGCTCTATAACAAAGAACCTTTCAAATAAAGGATTGAAAGCGATCAAAGCCACATAAGATTTAGGGAAAATAAATACAAAAATTTACCTTCTATTACAGGTTTGTACTCTTCATAGATTTGATGGCAAACCTCACAAACTTTCCTTTAGAATTAGTGGAATGATTTTTCTTAACCATTTTGATACTAGGTTGGTGCTTCTTCCCTGTTCTTTTCTCCCCAACAACCAATTTGGCCTGCAGTGTAAGGTTACCAACTCCTCTTTCCTATGAAGAACATATTTGGTTTACAATGTTTCAAGCCACCTAAAATTGCCCAAACTATACACTATAGTAGTTGGGGAGCATTGCTTAACATATTATGGGGTTGTATAGCAATCAAATAGATTAAGATATGGTTGCAACACATCTTCATAAGATAATAATTCTTTATTATGATCTCTTAACTATTTGTGTGATTGACACAATAATAACCTTTATATATAACAAGTTGTCCAACATTTCTCATGTAGGCGTCAATCCTAATAATCTTAAAATTTGAACATTTAATTAAACACCGTGGTCCATAAGTTAAGTTACAATGAACACATCATTTTGTTCTTAAGATGCTTCCCCCTTGAAGCATAGGATTATTGTAAGAACCGAAGAAACCCTAGGAAGGGTTACGATACCGAAAACATGATCTCCATAAACACTAAACGATATTATTATTGAACGGTACACAATCACAATGAGGGTCCTCACTCTTATAAAGAGCTTGGGAGACCAAAACCCTCAAAGATAAAAACCCTAATCTTTTAAGGTGACTTTATTACACGAGAAAACATTATATCTCTAACACCCCCCATAAGGCGTACAGTGTTGAAAAATAACAAACTAAATCAAATACACATACTGAATGTAAAACACATAAACTGAACACTAAACATCAGTAACATATTTTAGAATCTTCTTCTTTGAACACAGTTCCTGGACCACTTTCAGCTCCATCAAGTTGCCTCATAACTCTTGCAACGATGTAGCTATTGAGTTGAATTCTCAAGTTCTCAGATTCCACCTCCTCAAACTCGCGAATCAAGAATATCTCAAAGTCAATTATTGGATAGCAATCCACATGCATGTCATGTAACCTCACTAGTAGACTGCAACCCACATGCATGTCTCTCCAACTAAAGAGGGATCTTTCCCTAGATCCACAACTTCTGAACTAACTGGGAAACAATTCATTTTTGAGTTGTTAATTGATCCCTTCCTTTCTTTAAAGTGAGGGCTTCCTAAAATGCATTAAATCTCTTTTCTTCAGTAGATTCTTCATCGATGTCAGCATTTGGTGAATCTTCAATCATGGCTACACTCATTATATGTTGTCTATATTTGACCTTTCCCTTAAGAATTGTCATTGTTTCACTATCTACAATTGCAAGCTGTATGACCCAACTTCTTGTAATAGTGGCATTCTATTTCTTCTTTGTCTTTTGTTAATCTATTGTGGTCATTTCTTGCATAGAATGCAAGTTCCGATTGGCTATCACCTTCAATGGTTCTCTTTTCTTCTACTAGCAATGCTACAATAATTTCGTCTAGACTTTGTGAAGGTAGACGAGTCAGGGTAAAGATAACACTACTGTATTTTGGTGGAAAATTGTTCAAGAGAATAGCCTTGGCATCCTCCTCATCAACTATTGCCTTGACTTTTGCAAGTTGTTTGATAATAGATCTTAGATCGTTGACGTGACTTGACATGGTGGCTTTAGCTAGCATCTTAAATTTCAATAATTGTAATTTCAGGGAAAAATTTGCATTTGTTGCTTGTGCCCCAAATAACTTGTTGAGATTTTCCCAGATCTACGTGATGTAACTTTGAATCTGAGATGGAAAGGCCAACAATGCATTTTTCCTTATTATCCCTACTCTGCCATTCTATCAACTTGTTCAGATCTGCAGGTTCTGCCTCAGTTCCTTTGACAATTCCCCAAAGGTTTTTATTCATTAATTGTATTTGGAACTTCACTTTCCACGTATGGAAATTGAAGCCCGAGTAATTCTCTAACAACATATCCATGACTGCTCAGATTTGATCTTTTTTTTTGCTAAAAAAAATTAATGTTGGAAATAAAATTTATGAAACTAAAAAATAAAAACTCATTAAAAATTACCATTGCATCTATGTACGTATTATACACATTGTTTGATCCTAGATCTACAATGTTTCGACTATTTGAGGGGTTGATTTGTCTCTTGGAAGGCCGATGTGCTAGCTGAGAGGGTTGATCCAACACCTTTACCACCATACGACGTCTGTACAACCACACTAGGGTTGATCCAACACCTTGGTATGTATGGCCTAGCCATGGTTTCCTTGTAGAGATTTCATTGTTCTCAGCTTGGGGTGCCACAATCCAAGGGTTTTAGCAATGATTTCACCCAGATCCGAAGTGTTTGCAATGATTTTATTTACATTCGAGGGTTTTGGAAGCGATTTTACTCCTTGTGTGTACGACCATTCCCATATGGCCACGATTTTCCATCCTCACGCACCATACAGACGCATTCTATACTCTATGATCTCTATTTCTGTGTACGATCATTCTTTGTTGTTGGGCTATTCATGAAGATGGGGTAAATCAGAACTACAATGGTGGTTCTTCTAAATCGACCCATGATTTCAAACAAATAATCGAATCCTTTGATCTTCAAGCTTCATCCTCTAACCATCCTGCTTTGATACCATATTATGAGAACCGAAGAAACCCTACGTAGGGTCACAATATCGAAAACATGATCTCCATTGAACGGTATTTTTATTGAATGGTACACAATTACAATGAGCCTCCTCACTCTTATAAAGAGCTTGAAAGACATGTTGTAACACACCGGGTTCTGAGTCCCCATATTAAATAATGTATTTTTACACTGCTGAGAGGCCAGAGTGCCCAAACAATTATTAAAAGGCCAGTGTGCCCAAGAAATGTAATGTTTTGATCATTATTAATAATAAATACCTCGTTGGCTACTAGACGAAAAATGACAAGAGTTATAGGGGGCTATGATTCCACAAGAGAGGGGGATGAGGGGCTAAGCATTTTATTTTATATTTTATTCTCCATTTTTGCTTAATGGAGAATAACAGTTACGTGAGATTCTTGGGGGAAATCCCAGAGGTTCTTGATCCCCACAAATTACATAAACTCGCCCCTGGTCTGTTGGGGGGGTTCTCACGTTCGTTGAATCTCTCATTCGTTGGTCATTTTCATTCGTTCTCATTCTGTCGTTGGTCGCTTCACTCTTCCCTCACGCATTCATTCACTCGATTGTTCATTGTTTCACACTTCTCGTGGAGAATTCACTCCATTCACTCTTTCACCGCACTCGTCTTCCTCATTCGCGTTTGTCTTGAGAAAGGAAATCAAACTATTGAAGAACAACCACAGTTTTTGTTGGTTGTAGAGATTGTTTGTGAAATCCAGCAGTGAACGAGACCTACATTTTTGAGATGTTTTGGCATGTGTCCAACTTTTCTCACAACTGCGAGGCCTGAGAGTCCCATCATGGAGATTCTAGACCAACTGCATTGGAGCCCTGGAAGGAGAAGGACTATCTGAGGGACTGCGTGGCAGAGAAGGGTGGGGGTCCATTCTCTTGGGTTATGTAGGTTGGGTAGAAGAGAGCTGGGTGCTTGGATTGTTGTGGGTGTTGGGAAGTCTGTGAGAGCTTGAGTGTTGACTACTTTGGGAAGCTGAGTAACACTATGAAACCGCCCTTGTGGATTCATAGCCCTGGCTCGGGGGTGACATTGTTGTTGAGACTTGAAACAACAGTTTCTACGATTGGATAGAACATCCTTGGTCTGTAGCCAATCGATGGTTCTCTTCTATAAAAGATAAGTGCTCTCTGTTATGGTATTATTTACCTGTGTATGAATTATTTCCATTGTGTATTTATTTATCGTTGAATTCGATATGTTTAGAGTATGCATGCTTGTTGTGTATTGTTGTGCATGTCGTATGCTTCATTGCTTTTATGTTTAGCATGAATCTTGATCAATGCATGTGAATATTTTATGCATTTCCCTATTATTTAAAGTTAGAGCAGGGGTCGATTTAGTCAAGGGGAGGGACTTGTGGTTAGCATGCTCGACCTGTGGGTGGTTGGGTATGTTACACATATTAACATGGAAAAAAATTCTCCATGGCAACATAAGTGAGGATTGCTCGATGGTAGGTCCCAATCATACCTGCTCTCGTTTAGCATGACAATCTCCACTGGTATGTAGGCCCGGATATCGCTAACTAAATGGATTGCTCTCCGAAGATAAATTTTCTCATTTAATCTAATCTAAAATCCTAAATGAAATCCTACTCTAATGTGCAAATGTATTCCTATTCTAGTAGTGACAAAAGGGATGATTACAGACATAAAGTTTGAATATTAAAATCTAGAAGGAATTCATCACTCTCAACATAAACTCTACTAGCATATACAACAACATATAAACAACAATAAATGTGTCCATGTAATCACATTCATAATTATTTCCTACATAACCAATTGACAGATATGGAAATTTGTTGCAGGAAACGATCAATCGACAACAATTCACTATTGCATGAATAGACCATGAATCAACGCTTCCTTATATTCATCCTTTAGAAGGAATTCCTTAGAATGAGATACAAGTAAAATTCAAAAGCTTTCAAATATATCCTCAAGCTTGATAAATAATTATACAAGACCTGATTTTTGGTTATCCATCCCCCACCCCGATCACTATGGGCATAATTGCATTTATAACATTTTTGAATCATTGCCCCTAGAACCATTCCTCTTTTGGACTCTTCATCTATTCTTTGTCCCATACAATTACAATTGTTCCTCTTTCTAGACTCTTCATTTTCTCGACGTATGTGTCTTGATTGGGACTCTACATCTCCTCATGCATTCTTGTCAGAGCGACAATAATGAAAATATATAAATTCATTTATATTTGAAAAAATACGAGATATTGACAATTGTGTTAATTAGAATTTTAGAATCTGTTAATGTCACTTAGGCAAGAGAAATTATTCCATATTATTCCTCAAGTCTCGAGCTTTCCAACGAGCTCTTTTTTGCCTGATTTGACCTTCATAAACTCGAGTTATGGGATGCATAAAAATGTGTGGCCAATATCCAAGAAAAATCATGCCTCCACTTTTCTTGGATTGTTTGGGGCATTTATGTTGTTAATCTGGAAAAAATACTTCTTCTAACATGTTCTTCACTCCTTTAATTTTCCAACGAGCCATCTCACACCCAATTTGGCCACTTGAAATTCAAGATATGGCCCCTGGAAGTGCGCACTCAATAGTCATTGATCTTATCTCAATGTAAATCTTGATCGTTGATTTTATAAGCTTAATTATTTATCCCACATGCATTGTGGGAAGGGATTGCAAGAGGTTTATATCGTTTTTCCCTCCCAAGGTTATTTGTGTGTGGAGTTAGGAAATGTATGGAACGTTGAGCCCATGCTAATGTTTTGACCCTGAATCTAGAGAAAAAAAAATAATATAAATATAAATAAATAACCTCGATGATAAATTCCTAACCAGTAAGAAATTCTCAATGGGAAAAACTCGAAAATCAAAATAAAATAAAATAATCAAATAAACTCCAATTTTATATTTGTGAAACTTAATGACAACATGCATGTGCAATGGGTTAACTCGAAGTTTGACATCCGTACTCGAAATGGAAAGCCCAAAAGGGAGAGCTTGATGGTCCCACGGTAAACCAATGTTCGATGGTAATTCGAGAAAAAATGTCGAAGGTGAAAACCCAAAATATGAGCCCGAAATAATAATAAAATAAACCAAGTCCACAAATTAACAAAATAATCTTGGGTCAAAATCTTTAATAATAAAATAGTATACACCATGTTTCGGGCTCTGATTGTCGGGTAATCAAACTACACACTTGAAGGTGATTCCCTAATAACTAGATGAGGAGAGTTTGATAGCCTTGTAGGCTACAGGTTTCAAAACAACTTTGGAAAAATGTTAACTTGACATTCCAATGAGGAGAACCCGATGGAAAGAGTTTGATAATGTAAACTTGATGGAAATACCTCGATGGTCAAAGTCTTATAGGATTTCGGGAAATTAAAAAAAAAAAAAATTAATCAAGTTGAAAAAAATAAAACTAATAAATTAACAAATATGAATAAAATTTGAAAAATAAAAATAACATAATTAAAAAATATCCCGAATTAAAAATAAATAATAAAATATAAACTTTGGGACTTTGATATTTCGGAAAAAAATGCATAATGTGTAAAAGTAAAAGTCCTATGGTGAAAGTAATTCCCAAATGTAATTGTAATTTCCCACAGTAATTCATGAAATAAAATAATAAAACATGTGCACCATGGTGCATGTCCAATGATAAAGTCTTAATGAAGAAAGTTCCCAAAGGGGAAAGTTTGATGATAAAGTCCCGAAGGAGAAATTTCCTGATATGGTAAATCCCCATTGAAATAAAATATATATGTGAAGTGAGAAATTTAAAATCATGTCGGGATTTGGAATGGAATAAAATAAAAATAATAAAAATAAGATGCAAAGATACAATAAAAATACATATCTAGGATAAAAAAGAAATAAATAGAAAATGTATAGGCCCATATATACAAAATCAAATACGGATGGGTTACATGAGGTTCAGTTTCAAATATGGGTTAAGGTTCCAACTACAGGTCAAGGTTCTCACTGTGGATCAAAATTTCACGCCTAGAAATACAATGAATATGAAAAAGACATATTGTGAGAATATGATGATTAAATAGAAATCCCAGATACAAATATTGGAAAATTCACCAATGGCAAGGTCGAATGAGACCAAATCTCGGATAAGCAAAATAATTTCAATTACAAATGAAAATTGGGGTTCTAGGTAAGACAAGTGGCATTTAGTGACTTGGTAATGTGAGGTCAAGTTTCTATCAACTTATGCCATGATTCCACATCTAGCATCCAGGTTGGAGAGAAAGGTACTTGGATGATAAAAACTTTGGATGCGTGGATTCTGAATGTTGGAGTTAATGATGATCAAGATCTGATTGAGTTAGGTCAAGATGAACAATATTAAGGGCTTCCCATATGCATTTCAAAGTTGAAGTGGGAATGTAAAGAAATATGAGGTTTCCATCATTTTTTATCACTTGAAGGCTCTACTCTTGAGTTCCTTGTGCACATGATCATTCTTCCTTGACTATGCACAAAATTGCTCTTATGTTTTGCCATGATTCTCTTGAGGAATTGAAATAGTATAAGTATCTTGCACAGGGAATGACTCTGCAATCTTTTCATTACAACCACAGGAATAATCGACTTTGTCATACAAGGAAGTAGACACTTGCTAGTAGGTTATAAAGTCTACACTCTGAACCCTTGCCATTTTACTAACAAACCTATGAAAAATAGCTAGGCTAGTTCAAAAATGAGGAAATAAAAAGAATGAATTTCTTAGAAGCATTCATTTATGATCTTGGGATTTTAAGAACAATCTGTTTCTTTAAAAAAATGTCAAGAAAGATCTGTAGAAATATTTTACTTGCTTCTATCTAATCGAAAATAATATCTTAAACTCTTGGAAAAGATCAAAGATGCTCTAATTCTAGTTATGGATTTTAAATTGAGGAATATGATTAATATGTGAGATCTTGAGCATGAATATGAGGACAACATGTACAAGACACAAAGTAACTATATGCTCTTGAGTCAAGTCAACCATTCACTTCTCAATGATGTAGTGACATGATAGTACAAGGAAATTCACAAAGAAATAACATATCCTTAAAAGAAAATTCTCTTCAAGTCATAAAACATAACATTAAACCTTGCAATCATACATGATCAACAAATACCTTTAAGTCCATTAAAACTAATTAATGCAAAATATTCAAAAGGGAACTTGTCAATATCATAACACAAGGATCAAAGAAGCATCATAAATCAAAGGTATAATGAAGAACATATGAAAGTACAAGATCAAAGAGATTATTGGTCATGACAAACCTCCTCAAAGATAAATAATGAATAAAGATCTAAACCCATAACCCCCTCAAGGTAGAATATTCAATAGGCTCATAGTATTATCGGATTAAACATTAGAGCTAAAAATTTAATGGGGGGCCTTTTCCTTATTCAAGTAAAAATAAAAGGGATGATGTTGTAGCCACAACAAGACGAAAACCCTAAAAGATGAAAACCCTAATTTTTTAACCTAAAGTTACTGAGGTGAAATGTAAGGTAGCTAGAGAGGTAGTGGGGGGGCCCAGAGGGCCCATAGTGATAATAGTGGAGGCCATTCAATGTAAGGTGGACTAGGTCCACTATATTATTAAATAAGGCCCACTATGATAGTTAGATATAATAAATGGGTAGTTAGATATAATAAATGTAAGAGGACTTCTTAGAAGGTTCTACTTCTAGAAGATTCCTCATTTAGAATGTTCTTAGGTGATGGTAGCACTATATAAAGGGGTTCAAGCAATGTAATGGGACATGAAGATAAGTATTGTATTTGGAGCGGTAGCTCAATAGGAGGATGCCCCCTCGAAGAGGCAAGTGAACAGGAGAGGATCCCTTCCATAATAGGATCCATTGTACAATGTTGCCCTACCTCAAGGGTTTGATAGTAATAAAGAAGATTTTGCACATTTTTTTTGTATATCTGTTGTGGTGATTTTGTATTCAGTCTTTGGTTCTTAACAAGTGGTATCAGAGGACTTTCCTTGGCATATTGTGGGCAAATATTTTTTATTTTTGCAGACTTTTTTCGGAGAAGAAAAAAAAGGGCCATGACATTCTAGAAATTTTTGATATATTTCTGTGAAAAAATTTCAGAAACAGGTTGTAGATCTGAGTTCCTCTCATAAAAACACCCAATTTAAAAAATAAATCGTCTGAAATGGAGTCTGGGAAGTCAAGATATTGAAATTTTAAAATCTGCAATTTTTCAGGGTTTTTTCCGAGGACGACGATGCGATTTTTTTTTTTTTTGTAGCAGATGGAGGTTGAATTTTCATTTTTGTATATCTGTTGTGGTGTTTTTGTATTCAGTATTTGGTTCTTAACAAGTGGTATCAGAGGACTTTCCTTGGCAGATTGTGGGCAAATATTTTTTATTTTTGCAGATTTTTTTTCGGAGAAGAAAAAGAGGGCCGCGACATTCTAGAAAATTTTGATATATTTTTGTGCAAAATTTTCAGAAACAGGTTGTATATCTGAGTTCCTCTCATAAAAAAACCCAATTTAAAAAATAAACTGTTCGAAACGGAGTCCGGGAAGTCAAGATATTGAAGTTTTAAAATCTGCAATTTTTCAGGGTTTTTTCCGCAGACGACGACGCAATTTTTTTTGTAGCAGATGGAGGCCGAATTTTTCCAACCAAATTACATATCTGAGTTGCTCTCACAATTTCACCCAATTTAAAAAAAAATAGAGCCGAAACGAAGTCCGGGAAGTGAAGTTATGAGCATTTTAAATTCAACAGTTTTTCAGGGTTTTTCCGGAAAACACTGCAATTTTCTGCAGTAAGTTATTGTTCTATTTTTTGGGTTTTTTCATGACGGTTGTGGGACCGAAGAGTTCATATGGTGATCAAATGGATATTTCCTCTCAAACCCTCAAAGAAATTCTTGAATCATTCAAATCTCAATTGTATGACACATTGAATGGCAAATTGGATATTTTTGTAGATGGCCTAAATGATAGTTTTCATAGTATTCAAGATTCATTGGATAGCATGCAAGAGAGATTTATTATGGTGGACCTCAGGGATGAATATAATCAAGAAATATATGCTTTGTATTATTTTGAGGCCGATTGCGATGATTGGTATATGGATAATTGTCATTTCTGGGATGACAACCACTTCCATATTTTATTTGATGACTCTACTCCACCTTTTGTAGAGAACATCAATGTCCTACATCAGGATCTAGTTACCAGCGTCCAGCCTGCATATTCTACAATGGTATTGTTCCTTCTAGATTCATCTTTGATCATCTCTCACTATGTGGATGAATATTTTTATTTGGATCCACATGATAGGTGTCAGTATTGGGGGCATCATTTTCAGTTGGTTATTGGGTGTCGATATCTTCCATGTAGGGTTCACATGAGAAATTGGACATGGAACCCTGGTTTAAAATGGCGGTTAGACTACTTCAGCATGGTGGATTTCATTTATCAATGGGACCCTAGTTCTCTAATCTACTTCAGCACTATGGTCCACACTTATCCATGGGACCCTAGTATATGGTTGTACATCGAGCGTTGAGGACAATGCTTTCATAAAGGGGATGGAATGTAAGATAGCTAGAGAGGTAGTGGGGGGGGGGGGGG
>ML820741.1:39786-64744 GCA_009831015.1 Picea engelmannii
TGAGCTACACCCAATTGACATGGTCCTTGGATAATCTATGTACCATATGTTTACTTTTCCTTTTATTTAATGTATATCTACAATATTTTCATTTATTAATAGTATCTTATTAGGTAATCATCATTTTGATTCCATGTTTATTCATCATTCTTCCTCTTTCCTGAAATTTCCTTATTACTTTAATTATAGACTTTCTTAGTAACGAGGTTGTTGATAGAACTCGGCACTTGTAGGTTTGACCTATTTGTATTCAAAAATCAATTTTCAGTTTTGGCATGTTTCAAGCTCTATCATGTATGTTTATTATTTGTTCTTACTTTCTTTAAAGAGAATATTGTTAGTATTCTATTTTGGCTATCTATTATGGATTTAATTTTCTCATGTTGAAGCTCAACTTCTTCTAGCTTCTTCTAGGACTTTAGTTTATATTTTCTTCACTTTCTTCCAAAGCTCAAATATAGTGTTTTCCATCAATTTCTTGTCTTCTTTAATCCTATTTTTCATTTGTAACAAAACTTCATTTGTACTGAGGACATATTCCACCTTTTACAAATTGCTTTAGCAACACTCCTAATCGTCTCTTCCTCTATAATTTTGAATCCTACCTCATGTTGACATGATTGTAATCCAAACATCCTAGAGTAGGTGCTTGTTGGACATCCATAGATATGTGAGGATTGAAGGATATGATGGAAGTGTTATGATTTTTGAGGAAGAAATGCATAAATAAATAGTTGAAAATAAGGAATATGTGTGTGTATATACACACATGGAAGAAAATCATTATTTTATAACAAAAATGTTACAAAATTTTCAAAATGTAAAACTTGAAAATTTTTGAACATAAGATGCCCAAGAATTTAGAGAAAACATGGTTATTAAAAGGACTTCTATCGAGTCTACGTGATATGCAACAGGGCTTAAATATCATAATACAAATAGACCATAAAGTCCATTCTCATCATAGGAAATCTCACCCAAAGAAAAAGTTCAAAATTCAATTTGCAATGAGTAATCTTAGAAACCTCCCACATAAGGACATTGTACCACCTCCATGCGGAAAAATGAGTCACCCCTTAAGTTGGAGTGGCCTTTCAAAAAATTGTTGAAAAACTCAACGAGAGCCAACCTACTTTGTGTGCCTGGTTCACAAACCTAATGAAGAGATTATAGTGATAGCCAACCTTGTAGATATGGGTGCTTGACTTTGCTTTAATGACACAATTGATGATGTTTCTATAGTAAATTAGGTAAAAATGTTGAAACAATGCTCAGATCCAAGTGACACCTCAATTTTTGAAATAATGATTAGTATGCATTTGTTAATTTAATTTTTAAAATTAAATATCATCACATAAATGTTTATGTACAAGGGAGTGTCGATGGTGATATCATGTGGACACATGAATGGGACCATGTAATTAGACATCCTAGTGAGGGAACATCAAGTATCCCATTTATTGTGAAGGTATGAATCAACATAAAAATAAATGTATATATAATTTGAACTTGAAATGTTGATTTGATTTCTAATGATAATCGGGTCATTTTATAATTATGTTTTTGATATTTTGGAGGCATTGACATAGATGTTCATGGTGTGTAGGAAGAGTTCTTTGTTATGGAATTTACCTTTGATTATATACATTTAACTTGATGCATATCTATTTTGAATATATTGTCACCACAAAATTTTATAATTATGTTTTTCATATTTTGGAGGCATTGACATAGATGTTCATGGTGTGTAGGATGGGTTCCTTGTTATGCAATTTATCTTTGATTATATGCATTTAACTTGATGCATACCTATTTTGAATATATTGTCACCACAATTTTTTTGTTGAAATTTAACTAGCTTTTAAATTTCAATTGCATATGAGGTTTTGACCAATATTTTTATTATATTACTGATTTGATAGGGGCATTGGCAATTGTCATGGGGATGGATGTACATGATCTATTTTCAATGTTTGTTCATATCCCAATACTCCCATGGGGATGGATGTACATGATCTATTTTCAATGTTTGTTCATATCCCAATACTCCCATGGGGATGGATATACATGATCTATTTTCAATGTTTGTTCATATCCCAATACTCCCATTTTGTTTGTCTATAACCCAATACTGTCATTTGTATTATTGGACTATTACATATGCATTGTTTTTTATTGTTTTTAATATTTAATTTGTAATGTACAATTCTTTTCATTTAATCTAAAACAAATGTATAATCTTTTATTGTTCATCTTGTTTATAATCACAAGGTGTTATGTTTATTAGGTAAACTCAAACAATTGTATAATCATTTATTGTTCATCTTGTTTATAATCACAAGGTTTTATGTTTATTAGGTAAATTCACATTTTATTGTTCATCTTGTTTATAATCACAAGGTGTTATATTTATTAGGTAAACTCACATTTTCTTTGAAGATTCAAAAAGATCTAAGGTTTCAAATTCCATGTTTTACCTATTATTAAAGAGTACAATATAAACAACATATGTCTAAGTATATATTTCTTCTTAATAGATTTGATAAAATATTTCATAATCTTCTCTGAAATGTTGGCACCTTTATATTCATCTACATAATATTATGTTGAAATATTAAAGATTAATAATAAATATATCATATTCATCTATAGAATATTATGTCGAAATATAAGAGATTAACAATAAACTTGTGAATGTGGGTATTCATATTCATAATGCAAACTTGTAAACATTTGGTTTTCAACAATTACCTTTTTAATAGCTATATTTGGTCACCCTTTACTATTAAATAGAGTTAGGCCACCTCCATGCTTTCATTCACCAGTTTGTAGATCCCATAGATAAGTTTTTGTTGTCTTTTCGCTTACGTCCGCTACTTTCCTTAACAAAACCAACTTGACACCTTTAAAATGGCCATATATATATATATATATATATATATATATATATATATATAGAGAGAGAGAGAGAGAGAGAGAGAGATGTTTTGAGTAGAAGATGCAGATTTCATACACATGTACAACCCATATACCGACTTCTAACTACTTGAACCAAATTTTCTCCATATAAATAAGAGGTTCAAGGGATGAGAAAGACACATGCAAGCAAGAGTTCATTCAACGCAAGGATATATTGGAGTAATTATGGGAGGAGCATCCCTCAATTTTTATTGCTTTCCCATTTAAAGAGCCCCCTAGCTCTGAATTAATTTCTAAATTTGAGTTGGGTCAAAACATCTCATAGTTTTCTCAATCACAATAAATTTGGAGAGTATAGGTGGAGTGTAAGAAAATAAGTGATCTAGGCAAGAGTATCCCAAAATATGGGGACGAAGGTGTCGAAAACATTTAGCATGTATAAGGTTATATTTTCTATTTCTATTTAATATATGTATGAATATCTCTCTTCTCCCCCCATCCCCAAAATCATGGTGCAATATATTTTATGACTTGCTTTTAATTAATGATTTGAGGATGAACTAACCTCCTGATATTAGTTAGATTTATTGTATTGTGAATTTATGTTATCATTACATGTATTGATCATAATTCACATTTTATATATGTCCATGTGCATTTGAGGAAGGTTTGTTATTCAATATTGTGTGTGGGTCTAAAGAAAATTGTTAGAATTAGGGAAGTAGAGAAGAAAATTACTGTTCTTTTAAATTTCAGTTAACTAAGAAAACAATAGGACAGTTAACCACTACTATACTGAATTTCTGAACAGAGTGAATCAGATCAGAGAAAGAACAAATGTAGGCTTTGAATCTTTAAGCAAAAATCTAAGTGTGTAAAACAGTTAGATCTAACCTGGCAATAAATTGATTTAACTTAACTCAAAGACTAGATTCATATGGATCAAGATTCAGATCTAATCTATAAGACTGAAATAGATCTATATAGATCAAAACTAAAAACAAATCTCTAGATCTGATATAGATCTAAGTTATGAGTAGACTATAACAGTTAATCAATTTCAAAACAAAGAACAACAGATCAAAACTAAAACCAAGTTTCAGATCTGATATTGATCTAAGTACTATAACATTTCAAAACAAAGAACAATAGATCAACATAATAAACTGAACTTAGTTTACCTTGTAGTCTTATCTCTGAAGGAGTCCATGTCACACACAAAGGATGTAATGCCACTTGTATTTATGCTCAGAAAAAGTCAGGATCATAGATCTACCATATAGGTTAGATCTCTTTCCAAGAGATGAATGAACTGGTTGCCACCAAGAAGAAAACACCCATAACACATAAATTTGTTGGAAGCAAAACCCTCATACACTTAGAAATTTCCAGCAGACAAAACCCTTACACACAGGGGTACGACTCTCTTTGGATAAGCAATCTAGAGGTTGCAGCTCAAGAGGACAGGGACATATCTGCTAGAGAGAGGCCATGACCCAATGGGTAGAGGCCAGATTTGTGTAGGAGAGGCCATGACCCAATGGAGGGAGGCAAGATCTATGTAAGAGAGGCCACAGATCAACCAGAAATACCCTAAAAATGATGGCAACTTCCGACTTCAAATGCACAGGTAACTACACCATAAAACAGTCCAACAATAGCCTTTGCATCATCCCCAAACCAGAAGTAGACAACAATAATTCTGGGACTGAAACTTGGCCAGATAAGGAGGGCCGAAAATATCACTAGACAACCACAATCACTGTTGCAAGAGAGGCCACAACAAGCAAGGAGAGATCCGCTCACCTTTGGAGGATAACATAAGAGTGTGTAAAATGAGGAGGGGTAGGTCTCTTTTTATACTTTAGGCTAGGGGTTAAGTTAGGGGTTTTGGTAAAGATAATAATTAAAATGATAATTAAAATTAACATATTTAATTAATATAAATATTAATTAAACATGTTATAAATTAAACATTTAATTAATATTTTCATATTGACCCCTAAAGAAAAAATACAAAAACCCCAAATAAACACAAGCAAGGGTGAAGGGGTTTTAGGTGGCAACACTTATCCATTCATTCTCATGGTGACCTTTTAACTTTATCATCATTGCATATGGGATACATCCCTCATGTGGCCATGCCCACCTTCAAGGAGGGTCATATACCAACAAAATACCTAATCAAGGATCAGGTTGCCCTAGAACATTTCTGGGGTCTTATCCACTAAGGTACAAGACCAAGGATCAACCCATGCCCTAGGCATGGGTACCCTGGAGCATGCCCATGGGCCCTAGTCATACCCAGGGACTTTAACTGCTTGTTCCCAGACCAAGAACCCAGTGATATACTGGGGGCCTTCTTAGGGGTCTTTACTGCTTGGTCCCAGACCAAGAACCCCAATCATATATTGGGGGCCCTAACAAGGATCTTTTTCCATGGAACAGATTGTTTGGTCCCAGACCAAGTACCCCAGGAGTGCACTGGGGGCCCTAGATCTTGGCTAGGGTCTTTTCCATCCTCCTAGAGAATGGCTCTTGTAGCTGCTTTAAATTCAACACTCCCTCTCAACTACACCAAGCTTGTCACGAAAGTATACAAATTTTGTCAGTGACAATGGCTTGGTAAAAATATCTATTGTTTGTTCTGTCGTCGGAACATACTGAATGCTGAGAACATTCTTCTGAACCATGTCCTAGACATAGTGGTATCTCATCTTAATGTGTTTTAATCTGTCGTGAAACACTGGATTCTCGGTGAGCTTTATACAGTTCTGATTGTCACAATGAATGACTGTGGGTTCGAGCTCTGAACTGAACAAGTATGAAAGTAGCTTCCTAATCCACATTGCTTCTCTACTAGAAACACTTGTAGCAATGTATTCTGCTTCTGCAGTGCTTTGGGCTATGGAGCCATGTTTCCTGTTGGACCAGGAAATCATTTCTGAACCCAAACTAAAGCAATAACCAGAAGTGCTCTTCTGATCTACTGTACTTCCCATCCAATCTGAATCTGTAAAACCATGGAGTATTACACCTCCAATGGAAGTGTATCTGAGACCATAAGCTATAGTTCCTCGAACATATCTCAAAATATGCTTCACAACAACCATATGTATATGCTTCAGGTCACACATGAACTGACTGAGAGCATTTACCACATAACAAATGTCTGGTCTCGTATGTACGAGATACATCAAAGATCCAATGATTTGTCGATATAAGGTGGGATCTTCGGGATCTGAACCTATGACTTGATCTTGTAGTTTATTTAGGTTAGAGATCATTGGAGTAGTCATGGATTTGCAGTCCATCATGCCAAATATGCGGAGCACATCAACTGCATATTTACCCTGTGAGAGAAAGATCTCACCTGGTTTCTGCCATATCTCCAAGCCTAATAAATAATTCATGAGCCCCAAGTGTTTCATTTCAAACTCTGCAGAAAGCTCCCTCTTAGTATGAGCTATCAAGTTTTCCTCTCCAGTGACGAACAAATCATCCACATATAAGACTAGGATAACTAGATGATTTTGCACAATCTTTATATAAAGATTTGGACCTGCTATACTCTTGGTGAATCCAAGACTTTGAAGAAAACTGTCTATTCTTCCATACCAAGCTCTCAGAGCTTCTTTAACTCATATAGGGCTTTCTTGAGTTTGCACACATGAGATCTTTTATCATGTAACACAAAACCTTCTGGATGCTCGATGTATACTTCATGTTCAACTTCACCGTTAAGAAAGGCAGTCTTAATGTCCATTTGGTGAAGTTTCCAACCAAAAACTGTTGCAAGAGAGATAATGATCATGATTGAAGTATACCTGGAAACTGGAGCAAAAATCTCGTCGTAGTCAATTCCTTCTTTTTGAGAGAAACCATGAGCCACGAATCTCACCTTGTATTTCTCAACACTTCCATCTGCTGCATGCTTTATCTTATAAAGCCATTTTGAAGTTACTACTAATTTTCCATGAGGTCTAGGGACTATGGTCCATACATCATTCTTTAGAATATAATCATATTCTTCATTAATAGCATCTTTCCACACTTGATGTTTAGAGGCTTCTACAAATGTGGAAGGTTCCAAATTAATTACAGTATTTAAATTAGCTATGACACTGGAGTACTTATCTGGTTTCTTGCTTTCCCTAAAGGTGCCCTTAGGATCTGAATGCTTTTCTGCTTCTTTCAATATTTCCCGGCACCAAGCTAGTTTCCTTTTAATAGGAGGTAGCTCCATTGGAAACTCAATAGTGTCCCTTGAGGGATCCACTGGATTGCCAAAGATTCTTAGGTGATCAACTAAGGGCTTAAATCCGGTGAAAACTTCTTCAGGAGTTTTCACTTCAAGGGCTTTGTGTGGACATCTATTATGAATGTAGACTAAAGTACTAGCAGCCTCGTCCCAAAGTGATAAAGGTAGGTTTTGGTCATGCATCATGGCCTTGGATACTTCAAAGATAGTTCTATTATTTCTTTTAGTAACCCCATTCTGTTGAGGGTTGTATGGCACAGTTAGCTCCCTCTTAAGTCCAGAAGCCGGACAAAGTTCATCGTATTTGAAGGAGTCAAATTCTTTACTGTTATCTGTTCTAAAAACTCAGATATGTCTTCCTGTTTGATTTTCAACAAGATTCTTGAAATCTTGAAATCTGCTAAAAGATTCATCTTTAGTCTTTAAGAAATAAATCCAAGTTTTACGTGAACAAGCATCAATACAAATGATATAATAAATACAACCATTCATAGACGGTGCAGACATGGTCCCACAAAGATCAGAATGAATTAAATCCAAAATTCCATTTGATTTTCTATTACTGTGAGGATAGGGTTTTTTTGTATTCTTACCAAGTGAACAACCTTTACAAAACTATCATGCTCAACAAAAAATGATGGCATACTTGTCACCATCTTTTGAAAACCTGAAAGTGCATTGTAGTTGAGATGTCTAAGTCTTTTGTGCCAAAGCTCGCATGGATTTATTGTCTCATGAACTAGAGCTTGAACAACCTGACCTGAAATTTTATAAAGTCCACTCTCATAAGTACCAATAGTTATAGCAGTGTTTATATATTTATTTGAGGACCACAAGAGGGCCTTCCCTTTGGAGAAAGCTACTGAGTAACCTTTACTTTCTAAAACTGGAACAAAGATTAAATTTTTCTTTAGGCCATGTACATAAAGAATTTCATCAATGTGAAAGATATTACCTGAGTGAAATTGGAAAGAGGTAGATCCAAAACCTTTTATGTCATAGGTGCCATCATCACCTAGTTCTACCTTTGCCTTGAATTTCTTGTCTTGATAGTTTGCAAGGTTTTGTTTGAACCCTGTCATGTGTCTGGAAGCACCGATGTCTATTAACCAAATCTCCTCTGACTTGGTGATAGTGTCAGAAAGAGCTGAGATAAGATAATATTCCTTTTGTTGTTCTTGCTCTTTGGTGGAAGCACTGGTTTGTCTTATTTGAGGCTCCTCTTGAGGTTTATCCTCTTCAGTGGCAACTGAGGCTTGAAATCTTCCTCTTCTTTTTTGCTGAGAGGGAGGATTCCTGCAATCTCTAGCATAATGTCTTAGCTTATTGCAGTTAAAACATTTAACTTTAGATAAATGAGGATTGAAATGAGATAGCTTACCTTGGGGTTTCTTACCTTTACCTTTTGATTTAGGGAACTTCTTCCATTTCTTGGTATTTGTTGCAAGGGCATGATCTTTTAGAATTGAATGATCATTTATGTTGTTTAGTCTTCCTTCTTCTTCTAAACAATCATGCCACAACCTTTCAAAATTAGGTTGGGATTCTCTTCCATTTATGGATGCAAGAAAGACTCCCCAAGAATCAGGAAGTCCATCAAATGTTGTTTGAACAAGGTCATCATCATCTACAGGAACTCCTATTGAAATAAGCTGATCTTTGATTTGAGCAATCTTGGAGAAGAATGTAGCAACTATATCATCTTTTCCCATTTTTAAGGTTCGTAATTGTTTCTTCAAAATTATTTTCTGAGTTGGTGCCTTCTTTTCATAGAGGTTTGCCAAGGCATCAAAACAATCTTTGGCAGTTCTTAGATGACCAATGATGGGCATCATGTTGTCCTTGATAGAATAAAAAATGATTCTTTTAGCCTTGGTATGTTTTCTTTTGTATGTTTCCATGGCTGTGTTTGAGGTGGGTTCTTCAATCTCCCTAGTGATCAACTCTTCTAGATCATTCTCTTCAAGAATGTTCATTATTCTATATTTCCAAGCATTGAAGTTTGCAACCCCTACAAGTCTGTCTTCAACTTTAACTGATGAGGAAGCCATGCTCAGATCTGGATTAGTTTAGGTGTTGTTGATCTCTGCAAAACAACCCTAACTAGTGGATTTGTGTAGGCTCAATATTATATCTTTGAGCTCTCTTCACACCCTTAGCTCTGATACCATGTTAGAATTAGGGAAGTAGAGCATAAAATTAGTGTTCTTTTAAATTTCAGTTAACTAAAAAAACAATAGGATAGTTAACCACTACTATACTGAATTTATGAACAGAGTGAATCAGATCAGAGAAAGAACAACTGTAGGCTTTGAATCTTTAAGAAAAAATCTGAGTGTGTACAACAGTTAGATCTAAACTGGCAATAAATTGATTTAACTTAACTCAAAGACAAGATTCATATGGATCAAAGTTTAGATCTAATCTATAAGATTGAAATAGATCTATATAGATCAAAACTAAAAAGAAATCTCTATATCTGATATAGATCTAAGTTATGAGTAACAGTTAATCAATTTCAAAACAAAGAACAACAGATGAAAACTAAAACCAAGTTTCATATCTGATAGTGATCTAAGTACTATAACATTTAAAAACAAAGAACAATAGATCAACATAATAAACTGAATTGATAGTTTACCTTGTAGTCTTACCTCTGAAGGAGTCCATGTCACACACAAAGGATGTAATGCCACTTGTATTTATGCTCAGAAAAAGTCAGGATCATAGATCTACCATATAGGTTAGATCTCTTTCCAAGAGATGAATGAACTGGTTTCCACCAAGAAGAAAACACCCATAACACAGAAATTTGTTGGAAGAAAAACCCTCATACACTCAGAAATTTCTAGCAGACAAAACCCTTACACACAGGGGTACGGTTGTCTTTGGATAAGTAGTCTAGAGGCTGCAATTCAAGAGGATAGGGACAGATTTGCTAGAGAGAGGCCACAGACCAATGGGTAGAGGCCAGATATGTGTACGAGAGGCCACGACCCAATGGAGGGAGGAAAGATCTGTGTAAGAGAGGCCATGGATCAACCAGAAATACCCTAAAAATGATGGCAACTTCAGACTTCAAATGCACAGGTAACTACACCATAAAACAGTCCAGTAATAGCCCTTGCATCATCCCCAAACCAGAAGTAGACAACAATAATTCTGGGACTGAAACTTGGCCAAACAAGGAGGGCCAAAAATATCACTAGACAACCACAATCATTGTTGCAAGAGAGGTCGCAGCAAGCAAGGAGAGATCCGCTCACCTTTGGAGGATAACATAAGAGTGTGTAAAATGAGGAGGGGTAGGTCTCTTTTTATATTTTAGGCTAGGGGTTAGGTTAGGGGTTTTGGTAAATATAATAATTAAAATGATAATTAAAATTAACATATTTAATTAATATAAATATTAATTAAACATGTTATAAATTAAACATTTAATTAATATTTTCATATTGACCCCTAAAGCAAAAATACAAAAACCCCAAATAAACACAAGCAAGGGTGAAGGGTTTTTAGGTGGCAACACTTGTCCATTCATTCTCAAGGTGACCTTTTAACTTTATCATCATTGCATATGGGATACATCCCTCATGTGATCATGCCCACCTTCAAGGAGGGTCATATACCAACAAAATACCTGATCAAGGATCAGGTTGACCCAGAACATTTCTAGGATCTTATACACTAAGGGACAAGACCAAGGATCAACCCATGCCCCAGGCATGGGTACCCTGGAGCATTTCCAGGGGCCCTAGTCATTGTTAATGTTTAAGCCATTATTATAGTTATTTGCATTTCAATAGATAATAGCAACATAAAGACAAGATCACTGAGAAATACACAATCACAAGAGACACAACATTTATTCTGAGAAACCCTCTAGGGGAAGAAAACCCAACAAAAATTCCTTATTATAGATAGACATTACAATGCCAAGAGATAACTCAAACTAATACATAAAGTCCTCTCCTAAAGATGCACCACTCTCTCTCTCTCTCTTCTCTAACTGCAGCTCCGAAACTTGTCTCTCAAACTGAGCAAGTGAGGTGTGTTCTAAGTGAGGTTCTAGCCTCCTTATTTATACAATTCTGGCAGGTGTGAAGTGTCTCTTCACTGGCAGGGCCGACTTCTCAATCTAGGTGGTTATAACCACCTTTAATATATTTTGGGGCCTCTTTAATATCTGCTGGGGCTGACTTCTTATTCTGCCTATTATAATTATATTTTGGCCAATCTGCAAAAGGGGATTTGGTCCTATTACAATAGCCAACATGATCAATCCACAATGGGGATTGATCCAATGAATAATATATCAAATAATAATAAGAATACACTTTGCAGTTACATTATTTCAACACTCCCCCTTAACAAGAAGGGTATTCTTTCAACAACATCAGGTGAGAGAGAGGTATGCATCATCAACGACATCAGGAGGATAGCATCATCAATATCATGTTGGAACACTGACTGGCATATCTATAAATCATCAGAAGTTTTCTTCATCGGCAACATCGTCATTCTCAAAGGAATGCAATCATCATCTGCATCAATATGGATTAGTGTAAAACTAATACATCATCATCACAACATGAGGCTGGCTCATCATCATAATACTAGACTGGCTTTACGTCACAACTATCAAGCCGGAAGCACATATCTAGTCTCATCTCATAGTCTTGCTTTACGTCACAGCAATAAAGCTGGAAGTAAGATACTCGTCCTGCTTTATGTCACAGAAATCAAGCTGGAAGTAGGATACTAGACTGTCTTTACATCACAGTTATCCAGCCGGAAGCACAATGCTAGTCTCATCGCATCTTCTTGCTTTACATCACAACCATCAAGTCAGAAGCAAGATACTAGACTAGATTTACGTCACAGCTGTTAAGCCGGAAGCTCAGTACTAGTAACATCACATCTTCTTTCTTTACGTCACAACCATCAGGTCGGAAGCAAGATATACGTCCTGCTTTTAAATCACAACCATCAGTTCGGAATAAGGGTACTAGACTAGCTTTACGTCACAGCTATCCAACCGGAAGCACAATACTAGTCATATCACATCATCTTTCTTTACGTCACAACCATCAGGTTGGAAGAAAGGTACATCTTGATTTACATCACAGTAATAAAGCTGGAAGCAAGGTATTACACTAGCTTTACGTCACAGATGACAAGTTGGAAGCACAGTCATATCTCAACACATCATCTTGCTTTACGTCACAACTGTCAAGCCGGAAGAAAGATGCTTGTCCTGCTTTACTTCACAACAATCAAGCTAGAAGCAGGATACTAGACTGGATTTACGTCACAACTGTCAAGCTGGAAGCTCAGTACTAGTTACATCACATCTTCTTGCTTTACGTCACAACCATCAGGTTGGAAGCAAGAGATGTATTATCACAACAACTACTCGCCCTTTCGAGGAAGGTCCTTTTGGACTATACCAAGCTTATCTCAAAAGTGCTCAAAATTTACACGAGATAGAGGCTTGGTCAACACATCAGTAACCTGTTCATCCGTGCTAACGTACTGGAGCTTTATGGATCCTCTCTGCACCATGTCATGGATGTAATGATATTGGATCTCTATGTACTTTGACTTATCATGAAATATAGGATTCTCTGTCATCTTTATGCAGCTCCGGTTGTCACATAGGATCGAGGTTGCTTCCATCTCTAGGTCAAATAGACCGGTCAACAACTTTCAAAACCATATAGCTTCGCAACTAGCAGAACACACAACAATGTATTCTGCTTCCGTTGTGCTGAGAGAAATGTTGGATTTCTTTCTACTCTGCCATGAGATCATGGATGATCCCAAACTGAAACAACATCCTGAAGTGCTTTTCCTGTCAGCAATACTTCCTGCCCAATTTGAATCAGTGTATCCACTCAATGTGAAATCATGATCTCTGTCATAACTGAGACCACAATCTAATGTACCCTTAAGGTACCTCATCACATGTTTTGCAGCCACAAGGTGAACATGTTTGGGTTCTACCAGAAACTGACTCAAGGTGTTCACGGAAAAAAAAAATGTCTGGTCTAGTGTTCGTCAGGTACATAATTGATCCAATGATATGTCTATATATCGTGGCATCAATCAATTCTGACGAAGTGTCGACCAACAGCTTCAGCTTCGCGTCCATGGGTGTATTCATGGACTTGCATTCCAACATGTCAAATCTCTTTAGGATTTCAACTGCATACTTCCCTTGGTTAAGGAAGATCCTCTTTGGAATCTGCCATACCTCAATATCTAAGAAATAATGCATTAGGCCAAGGTCTTTCATTTCAAATTCTAAGGCAAGTCTCTTCTTACATTCAGTGATGAGATTTTCTTCTCTGGTTAAGAATAAGTCTTCCACATATAGCAGTAATATCACTGGCTCATCGTTCATAACCTTGAAGTAGAGGTTAGAGTTTGTGTTACTCTTGGTAAATCCTAAGCTCATCAAGAAACTATCTATACGGCCATACCAAGATCTGGGAGCTTGCTTCAATCCGTATAAGGCTTTTTTCAATTTGCAGACATGAGACTTCCTGTCTTCAACTTCAAATCCTTGAGGTTTCTCTATATACACATCCTCTTCGATGAAACCATTTAGAAAGGTTGTCTTTACGTCCATCTGTTGTAACTTCCACTTCATCTTAGCTGCAAGGGATATGATGGTTCTGATCGAAGTGTATCTGGCTATAGGAGTGAATGTCTCTTCATAGTCAATGCCTTCTTTCTGAGAAAATTCCTGAGCAACGAATCTTGCTTTATATTTTTCAATACTTCCATCAGCAGCATGTTTTATTTTGAAGAGCCATTTGGAGGATACCACATCTTTACTCTTTGGTCTGGGAACTATTTCCCATACATCATTCTTTATTATGGATTGGTATTCCTCTGTCATGGCATCTGCCCATTCTTTCCTTTGAATGGATTCTTCAAAGCAGGTAGGCTCCTCTTCTAGGATATCACACATCAAAGTCGTATAACTGGAGAATGGATTTGGTCTCTTCACCTGTCTCGTGGTTCCTTCGGGAACACCATACTTCTCTCCATCTTGAATAAGATCTATAGCCCAAAATGGATTTATTTTATGGAGGATCGTCATTTGAGGTGGTTCTTGAAATTCTACCATGTCATGGTCTTCTGGAATTTCCTCATCAGGGGAAACTACGTCTTCCCTCACTAGTTCTGCAGCTCTGGGAACCTCCCTCACTGATTTTTTAGTTTTGGGGATTACAGGTTCCTCTTCATGTATTTCTTCAAGCCGACATCTTCTCGATTTCTTGAGTGCTGCATCTTCATCAAAGGTCACATCCCTGCTGATCTCAATGTGGCGGTGACCTGGTAAATAAATTCTGAAGGCCTTGGAGACCTCACAGTATCCCACAAATATTCCCTTCTTTCCTTAGGGTTCCATCTTGTTTCTCTTCTCTTTTGGAATGTGTATAAAAACTGGGTAGCCAAATATTTTGAGATGGCTTATCTCTAGCTTCTTTTTGGTGAACATCTCTTATGGGGTGTTGAACCCAAGTGCACTATCAAACAATCGGTTTTGCACATCTGCAACACGTTTGTATAGATCAATATTGGAAGTCAATACTGACTTCTCTTTTCATGAAAGAATCCATATCCTAGTCTTTCTTACTGGCTTCCTTCTTTGTCACTGAAACAAGTGAATCATCCTGCAGATTTCATATCTCCTAGGAGTCTCTGAAGTCACGGTCTAGTCTTCTCACGACATCTGTCTTCTAGTCCTAAAGGTTGTCTCTTCATCCGATCCTTTCTGAGATCAGGACTTCATCAACTCTTACAGGGTATACATGGTGTTTCATACCAAGTCTAAATATGAAAGACTGAGTCAGGCTTCAAACAAAGTCTACTTCCTGTTCTAATGTTTGGTCGTCTTTGGAGCCTTTTGCTCCTTTCAATTAATCTTCATATGAGATACTCTGAATCTCAAGAGATAGCTTCTTCTTCATCTTCTTTGGTACATAAGTGTATATGGTCATGTACATATTCTTCTCCATGTCTCATTTAATTCGTTTCCTTCTGCAACCTTCACTATTGCTTCCTCAGGGTTATCCCCTGTGACCTGGAACAAGGTCAACAAAACAACAAGAAAGAATAATATCCTTTTGATAATAGTAGATAAAGCAATAGCACTAACAATCATCACAGTAGCTCCTTTAGAGATATCACTTGTAACTTGTCTGAAGCAAAGATTAGAGGTAAGAGATACAATACAAAATGAGGTCAACACTCTCATAGTGTTGTGGTCGAACATTCCTCCATGGCAACCTGGAACTAACACACAAAGTTTCTTCTAGAGGAGGTGTTATTTGTATCAGGAAAATGATTACATTAAGATTTTACCTATATATGTTCACATGCTATCAAGTATAATACTTTACAAAGACTGTTATCTCAACTATAGTCACCAACTTGTCATGTGTACCTTTGAATCTTATCAACTTGATTAATCAAACCTGGAGCCTTGTCCTCAAGAATGAGTGCTTGTTTTTCTTCCAAGTCTCCTTCACTCAAGTGACGAGTGATTTATTCAACCTATCTTTTGTACTAGGACAGTATGCTCTCTTGACAAAAGGTTAGGTTAGAGAATAAACTCTATGATCTCTACTTTAATCCATATAATAATTTGATCATAGCTTCAACATGCAACACTGATCAAAATAATGTCATAACAAATAGATGTATATCAGAATAATCACACCTGGGTTGCATCATTCTTCTGACTGTGTTGGATCTTGAGATCCTTCTGGATATATGGAAATAGATCCCTTCTCCTACAAATACTCTTTAAAGTTTAACCATTTAAACATAAGTGAGTACATACCTCTGATAACATTTGCAGGTAGTGGCTCCATCTGGCAGCAACAGTAATCATTACCAACTCTTAAGAAATTCAAGGGTGACTGCAACTGGTACTACGACTGCAACTGCAACTAACACTGCTACTACAACTAGTTCTGAGTCTGCAACTGCAACTGCAACTTAGGGTTTTATGAGGAAACCCTAATTTTTCAAACTTTGAATTTTGAAATTCTGATCCACGGGATAGATGCGCTGAGCTGAGGCGAGTAAGCTGGTGCAGTCAGATTTCTGAAAATCCAACTTTTACCCCCTCAAACTTGACCTGCGGATTTCTGAACTGGTGCTTCTGGTTTTCTAGTACCTCTAGTACTCTGGTACTTCTGGTACTTCTGGTACACTGGTTTTCTGGTACTTCTGGTATTTTGTGAAACTAGGGTTTCACTTTCCAAGAGATCCACCCACCGAAAAGGTGCGCTGAAGGTGACAAAATGATCCTTGGGGGAGGGCACACTTTTCTAGATGGTTTTAGGGCTGAAAATCTTCACCATCAAAAATCCCTAATTTGCATGTACGACAACAATGACATTTTTCTCTTACGAAAGATGCTCTCTTCAACTTGGCTCTGATACCATGTTAATGTTTAAGCCATTATTATAGTTCTTTGCATTTCAATAGATAACAACAACATAAAGACAATATCACTGAGAAATACACAATCACAAGAGACACAACATTTATCTTGGGAAACCCTCTAGGGGAAGAAAAACCAGCAAAACTTCCTTATTATAGATAGTCAATACAATGCCAAGAGATAACTCAAACTGGTACAGAAAGTCCTCTCCTAAATATGTTCCACTCTCTCTCTCTCTTCTCCAACTGCAGCTCCAAAACTTGTTTCTCAAATTGAGCAAGTGAGGTGTGTTCTAAGTGAGGCACTAGCCTCCTTATTTATACAAGTTTGGCACGTGTAAAGTGTCTCTTTCAGGGATGATTTTAGGGGCTAAATTTCGCTCATGGGCTAATTTTCCATGGTTTTTCCAAAAATGAGATTCGCTATTTTAAAAATGATTCGCCCAAATTCTAAAGGATAAAATTATTTTACCTTACAAATCGCCAAAATTTTATAAAAACTATATAAAATACTTAGAAATTTGGATATTTTTACAAAAATATCGCCAAACATTTATAGTTGACATATGAAGGATTAGTAAGATTCACCAAGGTTTCTACATTTTAAAATAAATTTCCATCCTTAAAATCATCCCCGGTCTCTTTACTGGCAGGGCGGACTTCTCAATCTGGTTGTTTATAGCCACCTTTAATATATTCTGGGGCCTCTTTAATATCTGTTGGGGCTGACTTCTTATTCTGCCTATTATAATTATCTTTTGGCCAATCCGCAAAAGGGGATTTGGTCCTATTACAATAGCTGACATGATCAATCTACAATGGGGATTGATCCAATGAATAATATATCAAATAATAATAAGAATACACTTTGCAGTTACATTATTTCAACAGTCATACCTAGGGACTTTAACTAATTGGTCCCAGACCAAGAACCCCAGTCATATACTGGGGGCCCTCTCGGGGGTCTTTACTGCTTGGTCCCAGACCAAGAATCCCAGTCATATATTGGGGGCCCTAACAAGGGTATTTTTCCATGGCACTGATTGTTTGTTCCCAGACCAAGTACCCCAGGAGTGCATTGGGGGCCCTAGATCTCGGCTAGGGTCTTTGCCATCCTCCCAGATAATGGCTCTTGCAGCTGCTTTAAATTCAACAAAAATATTGGAATTTTGAGAAAATATTTAGATTGCATGTGAACAACATAAAGACATCAACCATCTGATCATAGGTATTCTTCCATCCTCTTGTCTTAGGTGGTTACTTTTTTTGACGAACTAGTTCTTAAAATTAATCAGTGATCTTCCATTCACACTGTTAGTGATTCACACTAAGTAATTGGGGATTTTTCTCTAAAATAGAATTAGTGACTCCATGAGGAGAACTTTTTGAGTTCTTCCTCTTAGGGTCTCTCTCCTTTGTTTTGTCTAGCTTGTTGAAGTTTTGTCTAAATTTTACCAATGTCATTTTTCTTTCTTGTTGCTTTAATATATATATATATATATATATATATATATATCCAATTTTTACCATGTTTATTGATTTTTTTTCTACATTTATGGACTTGTGCATGCACTTATATTTAGTTAGAGATGAGGGCACCATTTGCTTGCCCAATTTTGATTTTTCTTGCGAGAGTGGGTTTTGGCTTCTTAGTATTAGGGATTTGACATTACTTACATGTTTGACATTGTTTAGATGTTTCCCATTGTTTTCAGTTTACCTATAATGAAAAATAAAAATTGAAAATTGCAAAATACAAAATATTTTATATTGGTTCATTAGGGAATCTCTTAACCCTTTTGATGCATGTTGGGAGTAGTTACATTTAAAAGAAAATATCAAATTGCTTTCGTTAGAATTCTCATGAAAATCAAAAGGAATTGTTTGCCTTGGTTTAAACTATATTTCTTGAAAAATTGCAGTGCATTTAGGGTTTGAAAATGTTTGTTTGGTTTTGTACATTTCAAAGTTTTTTTTATTCAACATCTTTTTTCTCATGAAAATCAAAAGGAATTGTTTTCCTTGGTTTAAACTATATTTCTTGAAAAATTGCATTGCATTTAGGGTTTGAAAATGTTTTTTTGGTTTTGTACTTTTCAAAGTTTTTTTTATTCAACATCTTTTTCAATTTTAAAGTAGTGTTTCCATTATACAAGCTTTCTCTTTTTGTATCTTTTCATTTGACAACATCATGTTTTCTCACTTTTGCATCCCTTTGATTAAAAACAACTATTAAAAGAAACACTTAATAAAATGAACTAGACTTGTTTTCTTTGATAGAAAACCTACAATAGTCTATAATTTTGGGGCCTTGGTGTAGATTTGCAAAGTCAATTCTCCAAGGTTGTAAACACTAAAACTAAGATTACTAAAGAGAGAGAAAATCCATTACTAGAGAAAACTATTTGTTGGGGAAGTGTGCCTCACATACACATCAAACATGAAGTCAATTCAGGCAAATATAAAGATTATCCCCTCTTACTTGTTTGGTGGGATATGCATGATAGGGAACATTAACAAAATTGGAAAGTCCTCAACGTGACACCTATTTTCTAGAGTTTTAAATATAAGATAAAGTAAGTTTTAGGTACAAGATAAAGTATTGTATTTATTTCCCATATGCAAACACCTAACCCATGATTGTTTCGCTCAATTATTGATTGTTAGGTGGTAGCCATAGTTTATTTTCCTCAGTTTAACATGGGTGACTGCAAGTGGGGAGTGTTTTTGATACCTAATATAGATGCATAACATTCACCTCACCTCCCCTAGAGGGTGTCGATCTTCACATGGGTACTTTCACCTTGGGTAATTGTTGTGTGAGGGTTATCCTGATTATCTCTCGCACCTTCGCTAGTTGGACTTGGGCCCTTGTAGGGATACACTTCAAAGTAAAAATAGATCATGATAGCTTGAATTACTTCTTGGAGCAACGGTTATCTTTAGAAGAGCAACAAAAATGGGTTACAAAGATGCTAGGTTATGACTTTGAAATTATCTATGAAAAAGGGAAACATAATGTTGTGGCGGATGCCCTTTCAAGGAAATAAGAAGAAACAAAAGGTTCACTATGTGTTATTTCTATTCTGCAATCTGAATGGGTGGAAGAAGTAAGGATATAATGGAATCAAGATCAAGAGGTATGCAAGATCATTCAACAACTACAAGAGGACCCCAGTTCATTAGATAATTTTGCATGGAAGAATGCTTTTCTATGGTATCGTGATTGCCTATATTTATGTAAGAATTTCCAACTCAAACACAAGGTTCTTCTATAATTTCACACTTCTCCTAATGGAGGACGTTCAAGATTCTTGAAAACATATTATAGGATCAATAGGGATTTTTTCTAGGAAGGTCATAAAACAAAGGTTCAAAATTTTGTGTTTGAATGTGTGGACTACCAATAGAATAAGGGAGAGACAATCAGGACGTCAGGTCTCCTACAACCATTATCTATACCAATTCAATGTTGGGAAGAAGTTTTAATGGATTTTCTTATAGGTTTACCCAAATTTAAAGGAAATACTGTCATCATGGTAGTAGTGGGTCGACTGACAAAGTATGCTTATTTTTTCTCTCTTCTCATGCTTTTAAATCAATTATAGTAGCTGCAACATTCATGCAAATAGTTCAAAATCTACATGGAGTCCCAAAGATTATTGTAAGTGACAAAGATCCAATTTTCACTAGAAATTTTTGGACTGAATTATTTTCTTGTTTGGGTACTCAATTGGTTGACAACTCATCTTATCATCCTCAATCCGATGTGAAAATTGAGATTGTGAATAAGTGTCTAGAAGGATATATTCGTTTCTTTTCATTTGATAAACAAACACATTGGGTCAAGTGGTTTCCCTTGGCAGAATGGTGGTACAACACATCCTTCCATACTTCATAAAAAAATGTCCCCATTTTTTACACTTTATGCATATCATCCTCCATCCATCACATCACCCTTGAAAGAGACTGCAAAGGTTCAAGTAATGGAGGAACACATAGGGAACAAATAAAACGTTCTCAAACTATTGAAGGACAAGTTGGTTATGGCACAAAATAGGATGAAACAACAAGCATATCAACATCACAGTGAAGGGGAATTTGAAGTGGGGGATTTAGTATTTCTGAGGCTACAACCATATAAACAGATGCCCCTCAAGCAATAAAAGAAGGGAAAAAAATTAACACCAAAATATTGTGGCCCCTATAAGGTTTTGCAAAGGATTGGAAGTATGGCTTACAGTTTGGAGTTACCTCCATCTTCACATGTACATCTAGTCTTCCCTGTTTATTTCTTAAAGAAGGTAATTGACAACAAGATCCCAATCCAAACTATTTTACCAGAGATTAATGAAGAAGGGAAAAGCATAATAGAACCATAAACACTCCTGAAAACAAGGATTAAACAATTGAGAAATCGAGCAATTACATAGTACCTCGTCAAATGGAAGAACCTACCAGTGGAAAAGATGACATGGGAAGATGAATTATTCATGAAAAAATACTCATGGTTAGTCAAGTGTTGAGTACAACATTTGTTTGAAGGGTATGGGCATGTTAAAACCTAGATAACGCCCCATGTTATGTATACAACCCCTTATTAATCCCTAGATATTGAATTATTAAATTTCTAGTGTTATATTTGTATGTAGGCTAGAACCCTTCATCGCATCCTTTTATTATAATTGTACCCTTTGTATCCTATATATATACACCAAGGAGACCTAGTCTTAGGAGGATCATATCTCATAGTGTACATTGAATGTATTGTAAAAGGAGGTTTCCCCCTCGAAATGGACTATTATTCATTGATTTTTTTTATCATTCTCAAGGTGTTGGTTCATAACAACCAATCAAAATACTGAGCTTTCAAATATATTATCTTTTGAATTATCTTTCTAAGGACTATACTTATGTTTCAATCTAATTTCTAAGCTAAAATTTGTGGCTTTCGAAAATCGGTAGCTTCACTCATTTTTGCACAGGTTTCACTTGTACCAATAATTTCAAAGACTAACTTCTGCCTCTTGTAGAAGAAAATATGGTGAGAACCATAATTTTTTTATATCGGGCGTTGATATTATTCCTCATTTTGAATATGTTATCACTCCAGGAGACTCTCTTAGGTAGTATCTCAGAGATGCTTGGTAACTTAACTAATATCTCAATGATTCACTCAAATGGATCATGTCAGATGACTAAATCAAACCTCACTCACTCAAGACATGCATAAACACTTAGATTGAAGGGGCTTTCAACTACTACTATTCAGAGAGTTTGTAAATAAGTGGATGTGTGGAGAATCCTTACTATACCAGCAGAATCATACAATAAACATATATGAATGGTCGATTACAATAAGTAAACAATACTTGCAATTCTAACTCATCAATGCAAAGGTAGGATGACAACTATCACGCATTAGACAAACATGAATAACATGAATATAATATTCAAGTACAAGTACAGACTAGATAAGAAGATAGGAATCTGAACAAGTAATGGCAAAATAAGCTTGTATTATTTAATATGAAAATGAGAAGCTTGAGTACAAAGTCTGAAAGAATATCCAAAATTGAACCCTTTGTTCATCTTCTGTCTTCAGCTTTATAGCTTTACAATACAGTTTTCAGATCCTAAATTAATGGATCTAATTTTCTAAATACAAAAAGTAAACAATATTTACAAAAAAATAGGAAGAGACCCTCAAGATGAGGTCAATCCATATCTAATTATCTTCAAGAGTGATAGAGTGTTGATGAAGTGAAGACTAGCCTTCCAAGGCTATTTGATTTGGTCCTCCAAGTATAAAATTTGAATTTGCTAAAGTGTGCAAAAATCCTGATTTTCTGTCTTTGAAAAAGATACCGAATATGATTGAAACACCTCTTCTTTTCCTTATCCCTCAAAAATAGCCATTGGATTTGACTTGATAATTCAACAAATGTCCATTCGAAGAGGTTTCATACCATTCAAACTCAAAAAATCTTGATCTGGGCAAAAACTCGGTGATTCTAGCAGTTACAGGCTTTCGGTGGTTAAGAGGGACAAAATTTAGGCCTCTTAACCACCGAAAGCACTGCTTTCGGTGGTTAAGAGGGGCAAAATTTAGGCCTTCTAACCACTGAAAGATGTAACTTTCAAAAATGGATCTGTGGCGAATTAATTTGTGTGGGAATAGCAATGACTCGGATTTTTCTTTGAATTGGATGACAAATGGCTCAATAACCAGCAATTGAAGTCGAATTCCACTTGGCAACCTTGACTAATCACGGGATTATGGCTTCTGAGTATGAGTTTGCATGAGGAAATCACGAGATCATGACAATAACAATGACTCTCGGATTCAATATTGAATATTAATGAAATTGAAACAGAAATCAAATGAAGTCATAATGATTATGTATCCTCGTGACTGGAGATAATGAAGGCCCATGTGACAAATCAATTCTGTTATCTGGAAATCATGCATGGAATTCTGGATTTCTGTCGAGCCTTAATTCTCACCACCTAGATAAAATTTCGGCGGTTATAACTTAATGATTGTGCCCATTTGACATCTGGCTCGTGCAAAAGCACGACCTTTTTCCTTTTGCGCATAGAAACGTTTTCGGTGGTTAACATGCCCTTTATTTTCGCCTCTTGACCACCGAAAACCAAAACTTTCGGTGGTTAATGAGTAGTTTTTTAGCCCCTCTTAACCACCGAAACCTGAGATTTAAAGATTTGATTTCCAAGACCAAAATTGATGTTTTTTCCAAGTTTGTATCCAAATAGCAGACCTTCTAACACACCTAAAAAAATTTGGAAATGAATTTTCGGACATGTTCCCATCACCTAAAAATTGGTAAAATGACAGTGCTATTTTAGGAGATAACATCTGGCTCCTACTCGGGGATGGAATCTTCCCAGTGAGGTTCCAAGAAGAAGTAGTTCCAGTCACCTTATCGGTTGGGCTATGGAGTCATGTGGCTTATGCAATCGGTAGCCTGCTCTGCTTATTCAACCAAAATCTGAAAACAATATTTGCATAGCTTTGAAATTGCAGTTCCATTGGGCATGGAGTCAATAGTAAAACCACCCTCTGAACACCTTTAAAGAGCTATATTTATTCACACAACTGACTGTTATTTCTGTTAGCACTATGTAATTTGCCCAAGGCTGTAAGGCAGTTACAGAGGCAACATCAAAACTGCTTTTAAAGATGGGATCTAGCCCTTCCAGCTTCAGAGAGGGATCTCTCTATATGATTTAGCTTTGTTTAATCTCAGATATTAGGCCAGTTAAATAATTGTTGGTTTTGTTGTAAAGGGTTTTTGAAGTTGGTTGAGACAAACTGCACATCCATTGGGCTATGGGGTCTGTAATTAATAAAATCTAAGATACAACCAGAAACGTTGAAGAAATCCTTCACAAGGCGAGATAACACACTCACTAGATCTTTAATAATTTAAATGATGATCAGAAGAAAATATAAGGAAATAACTCCAACCAACAGGCACTTAAGAATCTCTTAATTGAAGATATTTAGAAGATGAACATTCAAATCTTTAGAATCGGAAACAGGGTATCGGAGATAAATCCTGAGACATACGCTACTCTTAAAGATTAGTTTCAGAAAACGAGATGATTACAGAGCAAGAAAAAATTTGACTGAGAAATCACATCACCAGTGAACATGCGCAGGAATCCTGTAAAGTGCCTCTTTCATTAATGGCATATCTATTCAAAAATGTTACAGCTTGATAGCCACAGGGCGTGAAGATCCAACCCTTTTACATTAAAATCATCCCAATAAATAGTATAGGTCTCCTCCGCAAGTTTCGAGAGTCGGTTCAACCGCCTTGGCCAAAAATAGCCATCACTCCCACGAAATTCGAAGCTTTCTGCCATGAAAAATGGACCGTTTTGCTGCGAAAAAGGGGTCCGATCAGACGTGATTCTCTCCTCAATGATGACACCTGGGAGAAAAATGAAAGAGGTTATTGTAGATGGACACATGCTGGACAAAAACCTCTTTCGGTTTTTCAAAATTCGTCCCCATCTGGCCGTGACAGCTCCTGCAAAATCGGGACTGAAACGGACAATTGAAAATATGGAAAAATAGGCCTTGAAGATGTCTTCGACTCTCTCTGCTCGTAACTCCGTTGCAAAAACTGAAAGAGGGTTTTGTTCCTCATCCTGTGCTGACCAAAAACCTCCCTCGTATTTTTTAAAATTCGTCTTCGTTTGCTCAAAAATCGGTTTGGAAGATGACAAGGTAAAATGGGTAAAAATGGTAAAAATGTTCAAAGGTGGTTTTTTGGCGGG
>ML820741.1:71443-82015 GCA_009831015.1 Picea engelmannii
CATAACAGTCAAGAGGATAAGGATGAAGGAGATGGGGCAGTTTTAAAGGCCTAAACATTTTCATCCTAATCTTGGTTTGAAAGGCAGTGGGCTGCTCTTGAGGGATAAAATGTTGATGAAAAGGTTCAACAGTAATGACAACACGTACTGAAGTCTGAGTATACTCAGAATCAATCTCAATTTCGACAAAGTCAGAAGAGTGATCAAATGCAAGAGGAATTGGAATACAGGACTCATTTTTAAGAGCAAGTTGTGATGAGGATATTAAATCAACATCTATAACATAGGGCTGCAGGGTCTCTCCTTCTTCTAAAGATGGATAAATGAAAGCAGGATGGTAGTCTTCTGAATATACAAAACAAAAAATGATTCTCTTTACATGTAAAGGGAACAACATGAAAGAGTTAATAAAAAACAACAATAATTCATGAAGTAGACTAATAAACTGATATCTGGATTTAAGTTCAGCCTCTTCATCTTTTGTTAATTAGATCCTTCCCAGTGGAGTCTTATTTAAACTCAGATGGATCAGGGAAAGAACAATCTTTGTAAATCTTCCCTAACAACAGGATTAGATTTTCTTCACCTTTCACAAATGGGTCTTTTAGGACACTCTCTTCAATATGTAGATTGTTATGGATATAGGAATACAGATACTCTGCTCTGTTTGTGAAGGATGGAAAAAAGAGGAACAATCCTCTCCTAAGGCAACTTGTAAGACTTCTTCCCCTGAGTTATATACAATGTCAAACTCAGAAATGAGGTTTATAATTTCAGAAACTAATGGAGGCTTGTCACCCTTTAGGTTTTCTGTTTCAATTTCATATTTTTGAAAACATGAAGATTCAAAAAAATAGGCTTAACAGAAGATGGTCTAGATACAAATAAAGAACAGTACCTCTTGAAATCCTTGAAATCCTTGAAATCCTTGATCTCTATAAGACTCGTCCCCTTCTGATGATATTTTCTGGATCTGTCACAGGTCTTCAATGGAGTCGCCACTGAATTCGTTCTTCATGGAGTCGCCAAATAGATGATTACAACCAAAATATGTCTAGGCTTTGTCTATCATCAAAGATGGATCTATGTCATCTCCCAGGGAAGCTGAGCTTCAATCTCCTCTCCCCGGCAACGGCGCCAATTTGTTATCACTCCAGGAAACTCTCTTAGGTTGTATCTCAGAGATGCCTGGTAACTTAACTAATATCTCAATGATTCACTTAAATGGATCAAGTCAGATGACTAAATCAAACCTCACTCACTCAAGACATGCATAAACACTTAGATTGACAAGGCTTTCAACTACTATTGTTCAGAGAGTTTGTAAATAAGTGGATATGTGGAGAATCCTTACTATACCAGCAAAATCATACAATAAACATATATGAATGGACGATTACAATAAGTAAACAATACCTGCAATTCTAACTCATCAATGCAAAGACAGGATGATAGCTATCAGGCCTTAGACAAACGTGAATAACATGAATATAACATTCAAGTACAAGTATAGACTAGATAAGAAGATAGGAATCTGAACAAGTAATGGCAAAAGAAGATTGTATTATTTAATATAAAAATGAGAAGCTTGAGTACAAAGTCTGAAAGAGTCTCCAAAATTGAACCCTTTGTTCATCTTCTGTCTTCAGCTTTATAGCTTTACAATACAGTTTTCAGATCCTAAATTAATGGATCTAATTTTCTAAATACAAAAAGTAAACAATATTTACAAAAAACTAGGCAGAGACCCTCAAGATGAGGTCAATCCATATCTATTTATCTTCAAGAGTGATATAGTGTTGATGAAGTGAATCCTAGCCTTCCAAGGTTGTTTGATTTGGTCCTCCAAGGATAAAATTCAAATTTGTTGAAGTGTGCAAAAATCCTGATTTTCTGTCTTTGAAAAAGATACCAAATATGATTGCAACACCTCTTCTTTTCCTTATCTCTCAAAAATAGCCATTGGATTTGACTTGATAATTCAACAAATGTCCATTCGAAGAGGTTTCATACCATTCAAACTCAAAAAATCCCGATCTGGGCAAAAACTCGGTGATTTTGGCAGTTACAATCTTTCGGTGGTTAAGAGGGGAAAAATTTAGGCCTCTTAACCACCGAAATATGTAACTTTCAAAAACAGATCTATGGCAAATTAATTTGCGTGGGAATCGCAATGACTCGGATTTTTCTTTGAATTGGATGACAAATGGCTCAATAACCAGCAATTGAACTCAAATTCCACTTGGCAACCTTGACTAATCACGGGATTATGGCTTCTGGGTATGAGTTTGCATGAGGAAATCACGGGATCATGACAAAAACAATGAGTCTCGGATTCAATATTGAATATTAATGAAATTGAAATAGAAATCAAATGAAGTCATAATGATTTTGTATCCTCGTGACTGGAGATAATGAAGGCCCATGTGACAAATCAATTCTGTTATCTGAAAATCATGCATGGAATTCTGGATTTATGTTGAGCCTTAATTCTCACCACCTAGATAAACTTTTGGCGGTTATAACTTAATGATTGCGCCCATTTGACATATGGCTCGTGCAAAAGCACGGGCTTTTTCCTTTTGCGCATAGAAACGTTTTCGGTGGTTAACATGCCCTTTATTTTCGCCTCTTAACCACCGAAAACCAAGACTTTCAGTGGTTAATGAGCAATGTTTTAGCCCCTCTTAACCACCGAAACCTGAGATTTAAAGATTTGATTGCCAAGACCAAATTGATGTTTTTTCCAAGTTTGTATCCAAATAGCAAACCTTCTAACACACCTAAAAAAAAATTGGAAATGAATTTTCAGACCTGTTCCCATCACCTAAAAATTAGTAAAATGACAGTGTTATTTTAGGAGATAACATAATACACAGAAACTCTCAAATTTAGGATCTTATCCTCCATGTAAAATTTGCATCAATATAGATTTGACAACTTTGTCCTTTTGCATTTCCTCCAGACTTAGGATTTTTAGCAAAAAATAACTATCTCCTAAAAGGAGAAAAAGTAGGAAAAACGTCCTCAAAGCATAGTTGTCAGGATTGATGAGTAGATAAAATGTCAAATAAATAAATTTTTATGAATTGGTGATTTGGGGTCCCTTTTCCTCCTAAGATTTCAAAAATCTTCAAAAAGTGCCCGAGAATAGTGGATTTTTCCTTGTTTTGGCATCTCTACTCCAAAAACCTTTTGAATTTTGCCAAAAGCCAAATAGGGTATATTCATGCATGTCTTTTGGACTCCCTATAAAAATTTCACCTTTATTTGGGCCTCGATTACTGAGCACCACTAGATCTTTAAAAACCACTATTTTGGAGTTTATGGAAAATTTAAGTAGAAATGACAAGTGGCCCTCGCTAACACTTTTGTATCCTTTTTCACTATGGACATACTCTTTAATTTCCCCTAATCCTGAGTTGAACTACTCCTGTTATGGCCAAAACAATTTTTTGGCTCCAGACATTATTTTTATTTTTATACTTGTCCAAATTTCTCCTTCCCTTTCATCCTTCTCTTCTCTTCTTCTCTGCTTTTCTTCTCTCTTTCTCTTCTTCTCTTCTCTTTCCTTCTCTTCTTTATCAATGATTTTTTATCTTTCTTCTCGCCGACACTTCCTCCTATATTGGCGAGATTTATTTTTTTCCTCGTCAACATTATTTTCTGTATCAACGAGATTTATCTTTTTCCTCAACGACACTACCTCTTGTATTAGAGAGTTTTATCTTTTTCATTGCTAACAATATCTCCTATATCGACAAAATTTATCTTTTTCCTCATTGACACTATCTCCTGTATCGACGAATTTTATCTTTTTCCTCACTGACATTATCCCATGTATCAACAAGATTTATCTTTCTTCTCACTGATGCTCTCTCGTTTATCGACAAATTTTATCTTTCTTCTCACCGACACTCTCTTCTTTATCAATGATTTTTACCTTTCTTCTCATCGACGTTTCTCCAAGAAAAATCATCTTTATTAGTAAAAGTTATATTTCCTTCTCGTCGATATATCGTCCTCAAAAACTATTTTTATTGGCGAAAGTTATCTTTCTTTCTCGTCAACGGTTTGTTCTTTATCAACAAGTTTTATCTTCTTTCTCACTGACGTTTCGTTGAAACAAATTATATTTATCAATGAAAGTTATCTTTCTTTATTGTCGATATATCACTGGCAAAAAATATTCCTCACCTAAATATCGTCGACAAAAAATATTCCTCGTCGATATGTCATCGACAAACAATATTCCTCACCAATACACTCCTTATCGTTGAGACACCTACAGATCATCCAACCCCTGATGGCGGCCCAAATTACTCACGGTCAACGATGTTCGTCATTTATTTTATGCTCATTTCTTCAAGAAATATTCCCAAGCTTCTTTGGTGTATTTGCAATTAGATTCCAAGAATCGTTCCCACTCGTCTTGTTTCTCTTTCCAGCTAGAGTTTGGAGGAGGGTTCGATACTCAACGATGTCGTCGGCTCCTTTATCTAGGAGAAATTTGTGAAGTAACAACAAAACAATACAAAGAAATCCATTGTGAAATTCTGTATAAAATTTATTTTTGATGGTTTATACTAACTCTCTATCTTCAATTGTTTTTTCTTCAATGTAGTCTTGCACGATCCTCTCGATCCACTCATTTTGGTTTTTGCTTCCTTCGTTTATGATTTTATGCATCAACTGTTCATCGGGGGTGAGTCTATGCATCAGATTGTTTGATATATTCAAAGATTGTTTGTAGAATGGCTTCCAGGAATCGTTTGTGTGTCTTCGAGAAGAACTGAGTGCATGCTTCTGCTAGCGTCAGTTGAATTCTTCTTGCGTAGTTTTTGATATAATTGGTAATTTTACGCTCCCACCATTTGCATATGTCTTCCAAGGTTAAAATCTATGTTCATTTGTTATGCATGCTCGAGTTCAGAACTACCGACGATGGAACTAATGTTGTAGTCTAAGGGAAAGTATGAGAAGGTTATTGGTATATCCTTACATAGAGAAACACATGCTACAACATCATATAGAAGAATACATAGACATACCGACATACATGAGAGGTGAGAGAACCATCAAAGAATTTTATTATATTCAGAACAACCTCTTAAACTCCATTACATAGCCATGTATATATACATATGATATTATGTTACTAGTCAGTTACATTCTTTAATTGCGTGGTCGGTCGACTCTAACTATCTATTCGATCGACTTTCTACCTGGCTATTACAGCCGACTGGAGGGTTGTTTACGCTTGAATCCATTAGGACCGAAACAAAAACCTCACGAGAATGCAAATCTTCCTGCGTTTTAACAGAGGTGGTACTCCTCTATCCGAGATTTATAAAACGCGGGACCTTTATAAGAAGTCTGTCATAGAAAGTAAAATAGATATAACAGAAAATGAAAAATATTTTTATTTTCTTTTAAAAAGAGAGTTCCTGATAATGGACTAGGAAACACACACATTCATACATTTAAAGAAAATAAACATAATTTCTCACATCCATCATAGTAGGGCTAGAGATTTTTGATCACATAAAAATTAAAAGAAAATTATCCGCATACATAAGAAAACTTTGACAGAGTGATACATGGGTAGCTCAAATGAAGATAACGATAGATCAACCTCAAATACTTTATATTCAGAAAAACTGGATTACAAAGTACAGTCGAGATTGTTCCCAAAATAGTTCTCTTGGAATTTCTAAAAAATATATAGTTCAATACATATTCTCAGAAATTAAAATGTGTTTGTCATAATGACTGGGATTGGGGCTCCCGCTGACCATAAAATAAATATGTATAAGGATGAAGTTTGTAGAAAGAAGAAAGTGGGCGGCAGAAGGCAGGGAGATCTAGAAAGAAGAAGAAAGGAAAATATCAGTCTTCGGTTAAACCTTTCTATTTAAAGGGGTAGAGTAATTGGATGAAGAGCTTGATAAAGACATAAATATGTGATGAGTATAAATCTACTATGATGGTATCTCATGCTTTTTCAATTGCTCGCTGATGTATTTTTTATTGTCTTCTTAGATGGTTACAAGAACTGTCTCAACTATTTCTTTCTTTTTTTAATAAAGTTTTTAAATAAACTTTTGTTTTCACAATTTAATTAATTTTCCATAAAAATAGGACAACTGTAATTTATTTTTTTGGAATTTAAAATCAATTTTTTAATCATTTAAACCACTTATGATGTGATCTTCATTGTCTTGTCTTTCTAACGATATAAAATTTATCCAAATCCGTCGCCTGGATCTCAAGATATGAACTCGTAAAGTTGAGTTGTCATGCATGTCTATTACAAATGCAGCTGACTGATATTTTAATTTCTGGGGAAAATGTATCAACCTTCAGCCTTTGAAACCTATACCATCATCTTCTACGTCGAAATAAATTTCCAACGGTATAAAGTTTGCGTGATTTTGACACCCGAAGCTCAAGTTATGGCCTCCGCAAGATCATAACTCAACCACCATTGATCAAAATTTGTGGACAAATCTGGGCCCTTGGATTAAATTTCGTCCAACCATTAATATATAGCCATGTGTCTCCAATTAATGGCTTCCATGTGATACTCCTCAATAGGCTTAAACACATTTCCATGTCATCCAAGAAAATTTGGACATGTGGCATAACGTTACAAGTGTATTACGTAAAATAATGTATAAATTGAAAAAGTTAACTGTGAATATTATAATAGTAATAATGTTTCATGAAAGTGAGTTAAGTGTATGAAGCATGGGAGTGTAGGAAAAAGGGGAAAGGGTAGAAATGTAGGTGGCAGAGGTGAGGGGGTGACGTAGGGTGAGGTGAGGGGGGTAATTTGTAGGTGGCGGAGAAGGGTTGGCAGGTTGGGAAGTGAGGGGGAGGGAAATATTTGAGGTGAGGTAGGGGATAATTTGTAGGTGGCGGGAATGAGGGGGGTACAATTTGTAGGTGGTGGAAATAAGGAGGTGCAATTTGTAGGTGGAGGAAATGGGGGGGTGCAATTTGTAGATGGAAGAGAGGGGTTGGTGGGTTGGGAAGTGAGGGGGAGGGAAATATTTGAGTTATGGTGAGTCCGACCGACTGTCATAACAAGTTCGACTGATTTCCATAACTCAAATAAATGTTAAGTATGGGATGGGTGAGGGGTGAGGGATGAAGAAATTGAGAGAGGGGGTAAGGTGAGTTTGTCGGGGACGAACGTGAGGGGGATGAAGAGGTGAGGGAGTTATGGTGAATTCGATTGACCGCCATAACTCAAATAAATGTTAAGTAGAAGAGAATGACACATGCCAACGAGAAATGCCAAGAAGATTTTTTTATAGGTTTTGAACCCAGTACACGAATATTTTCAAGGGTCTTGAAGCCAAAAAGATTTAAAAGTGCTTCCAAAAGATTAGCTTTATTCCACATGTAAGAGGCGCCCTTTTCCGCTTTAAACTTCAAACCTGGATATCTTGAGCATACGAACTCGGATTTCCGATCCGAAAAATGTGTATCGAAGCTGAGACCAAGGACTATACAAGGAACTTATAACAGTTCAAAAAATTTCACCTTTTGATATAATTTTGTTTTTATTATTCCAGGAGCGGGAATATATAGGTGACCAAATTTTAGTCAACAAGGGTCTAGTCGGTGAGGCTGACTAGCCCCTACAACAGAGGAACTCACAAGAGATGCATTAAAATTACAAAAGTTTGTTGAGAATATCAAGTAGATCCATTTACAAGTATAAGAGACGTTGAAGAAGTTACAATAAAAGTACAAGTCTAGACATGACCATCACAAAAAAAAGATCAATGCTCTGTAATATGGTACTTTTGAGGTAGTGGAAAATGTTGGAGGAAATATTTTCAAATTGTTTTGCTCGGTGATGAAAAATATTTCCTTATTCATTTTTCCAAACTTATATGGGTTCACAACTATCACACAACCCTCTGACTTGTCTCTTCAGGCTGAATTTGACCCTTTAGTGGCCATATTGATCCCCATACACAACCATCACATATAAAAAATTAAAATTTAGGGAATTGACCTCAATTTCATATGTTGGGCAAAATGGATTTTTCGTTCAACCTTCACACAAACTGAATTTTTTGTCATTTTGTTGCAGACCCAGCATGCATGGTGTTGCAACCAAAACTTTGATACCACTCTATAGCACCCCTGCTACTAAACCCAACTAGGGAAAATTTTAGGGGCTAAATTTCGCCAATGAGCTAATTTTCCATGGCTTTTCCCAAAAATAGATTTGCCACTTTCCATTTATTTTTTTAAATAATTCACCAAAATTCCATAGCATAAAATTATTTTACCTTTAAAAATGTCAAAATTTTATAGAAACTATATAAAATCCTTAGAAATTTGAATGTTTTTACGAAAATATTTCCAAACATTTTACATTTTGCATAGCAACGACTAGTAAGATTAGCCCAGGTTTCTACATTTTAATATAAATTTCCATCCTTAAATTAATCCCTAAACCCAACAACTTAAACTAATTCCTGTTGAACCAAATGCATATATAATTGACAAAAACACCCATGCATCTAACAACATTTTTTTTAAAACATGAATGTAACCAATTTAAATCTACACACAACAACATATAAATACTCAAGAATTCAGAGTAAAATGCAAAACAAATTAAACCCATAATTAAAATATAGAACATAGATCAAACACTTATCTTTGTAAGCAAATGTGCAATCAACTGCAGAGGACAGATGTTTCACCCAAACATAGACTTGATGCTCCAAATCTCAATAGCAAGTCACCCCCAAACCGAGGATATGAATCCACAAGAAATGATGTCTCATAAGGGTGTCTATTGCCCATTCTTAGCCCAAAATAACCCACAACAACCTAATTTCCTGCAGCCATCTCAATCCACTAGCTCTCTTTCCTTTCAACTTGCACAACCTAAGGAATGAGATCCTCTTCTCTTCCACACAGTCCCTCAGACTATTCCACTTCCCTCTAAAGATCCAACATATGTTGGATATCAAATCTCTGTTGATGGAGACTCTGGGGATGCCAACTGCAACAATAAAAGCTCACAAGATCAAGCTCACTAGCTCTTACACAAAAATCTCACTCTGCATGCCTGACAACATACTTCTTCTTACAATTATAGCTCCAACACGCTGCCCACAAAACCCACTATGGTTGTCTTTAAGCTCCAACACTCAACACACTCTTGTTGTCCCCAAAAGTTGTTTGTAGAAACTCCCTAAAATACCCATTCAAATTTTCTTTTACCCATACATATTGACTCTCACATTCCCCAATGTTGATTGTACTCAGCCCCATGCTTTCAATAACTATGTGAGTTGAGTTTTCACACCAACCCTCTTACATGTATTCAATCATTGGGGCTTTGATACACTCAAAAGAGAAATAGAAGGTTCATACAAAATAATGATTTTAGAAAAGTGGATTGGGATTAATACATATGAATAATCCCCCTTGGAGCCCCCTCTCTTGTGGAAACTTAGCCCCCATGACTCCGTCTATGTCCATCTGCAATCGAAAATACATTTATTTTATTATTTCAATATACAATGTTTACATATTACATCGTGGACCCTGCGGACATACATCATATTTACATTATACATCGTTAAATTGGATATTTAAGTTATGTTTGTCATCTTTTGACCTTCATTGGAGAGTGCCCCCACCTTTTTAACTTGACACATATATTATTTTATTTGAGGTGGTTATGGAGGATTTTATTGAGAGGCATGTGGCATACTTGGAGAATCACACATGGCACATTGCATGCATTTACTTGGTCTTCTTATGATATTTGAGCATATTCTTGGAGGGTGCACTTGTGGAGACACTGTTTGCTATTCTTGGAGGGCACACTTGTGGAGACACTTTTTGCTATTCTTGGAGGTACATATTTTATTATTTCATGGAGTTTTGGCATGGTCAAAATCCTAATTCGCCCTTATCTCCTTGGATTTGTCTTGTGGAGATGGACCACTTACTATTTTGAGATTTGGCTACTTCATTATTGTTGAGCACTCCATCTACTTGGCATTTTTCACATTCATCCATGGAGTTAGTTGCATTGGGATTCACGCATGTGGATTGGTTACATGCATTTTGCGGACCATTTGCTATTTCTAGAGGGTAGTTATGGAGCATTCTCGTAGGAGGACTATCTCTTATGAACCTTGGAAGACACACTTTATGAGCTCTTCTAGGTGGCCCCTTGAGCACATCCTCCTAGGTTGAACATTATTTTATTATTGCTTGCATCCATTCTTGAAGGGTGATTTCTATGTTGACATTTTGCATGTTGACCTAGTTATCATTCCTATTTTTAGTTGTACGCCATCTCTTGGAGACTTTTGATGTTATCCATTTTCTATTTTTGGATGAGAGTGAATTCTCCTTGAGAGGCTTATGTCCACATATTGTGACATGGTCAACCATAGATTGAGGGATCTAACTACTCCATTATTATATTATTTCTTTAACTTGTTATGGAGTTAGTGAGCAAATAATGATTTTTTATTGTATGAGATAAAATACTCTCTATAAAGAGGAGTTTTATTTCCA
>ML820742.1:0-22919 GCA_009831015.1 Picea engelmannii
GACACCACACCCGCATCCCTACACCATCGGCTATCTTCGCCAAGGAAGAGATCTTTGTGTCATCCAACAGTGTCGTCTTCCCTATGAAATCAAGCCTTTCAAAGATGAGATATTTTGTGATATTGCTCCCCTTGAAGTTTGTGATGTTATTTTAGGACAACCATAATTGTGGAAGCATCATGTTGTGTATGAGTCTAGACCCCGCAAAGTTATTATTACTTTGGGTAGACAATTGTACATGATACCAGAGATAGCGTTGCCTATCACTATTTCTTTAATCTCTGTTAAGCAATGCAGTAAGGTCATTTCAAGGACGGGGAAGTTTGTCTTCTTTGTGATCCGTTCTCACAGTAAGCAGAAGGTCACCACCACATATTTGGCCTCTACACAGAGCCTCTCTTTGTAGAAAAATCAAGTGGACGATACTGTGGAAGAGTACATAGACATCTTCTCCTCACCCACCAGGGTACCGATGCACTGCCAAGTCAAGCATCCAATTGATCTGACCCCCAATGCACCTATACTTAATGGACCAGTCTATTGTTAATCATTGATGGAAAATGATGAAATCAAGCACCAGATCCAAGAGCTTACTCAAAAGGGGCACATCAGACCCAGATCCTCCCCTTGCAAAATCCCAATTGTACTGGTGTAGAAGAAGGACAAGACCTGATGATTCTGCATTGATTACAGAGCATTAAACAAAATCACAGTCAGGAACCGATACCCAATTCCCAGGATTGATGACCTTCTTGACCAACTCAAGGAGGAAAATTTCTTCAGCAAGATTGACCTAAAGTATGGCTACCATGAGGTTCTCATCGAACAAACTGATGTATGGAAGACAACCTTCAAATCCAAAGGAGGTCTCTTCGAATGGTTGGTCATGGCCTTTGGCTTAACAAATGCATCAAACACTTTCATGAGATTGATGGATGATGTATTGAGACCCTTCACCAACTCTTTTGTGGTGGTATATTTTGATTACATCCTCATCTTCAATAGAATTTGGGAGGAGAACATGCAACATATTCAACAAGTTTTGAGGACTCTGCGACAGAACAAGCTATATGCCAACTTGGAAAAATGCTCCTTTGGCATGAACAATGTCCAATACATGGAATACATTGTTTATGAGCATGGGGTACATGTTCATCCAGCTAAGATCCAAGTAATCCGTGACTGGCTAGCCTCGACCACACTCACTGAGCTTCAGAGCTTCTTGGGACTATCCAACTTCTACCGACAGTTCATGTTGGGATTCTCCCATATTGCATGGGCCCTCAGCCAAGTGACCAAGGGCGGTGGCAGGGAAAAGTTTGTGTGGGGGGAGGAACAACAACGAGCATTTGATGATATGAAGCATTGCTTGTACTCATCTCCAATACTCTCCTTGCCCGATATGAAACAACCGTTCGAGATTGAGACTGATGCATTTGACTATGATGTAGGCACAGTTCTCACTCAGCATGGTCATATGGTGGCATAACATATTGAGAAACTCTCATATATTGTCCGGAAATACCCCACTTATGACAAATAAATGTATTCCATTGTCCAATCCTATCGTCAATGGAAACATTACATTTTGGGAAATTGTAGAATGACCACCATTAGAAGCTTTTGTAGTTCATAAAGACATAGGGGAAATCGTCGAACAACCTTCATTAGAAGTGGCCCACCTACCTACATCAGTTCCATTTCAACATCAAGTATAAGACAAGGAGCTCAAATTGTGTCACTGACTTCCTTAGTCAACCTCCCGTGGCTGCACTCACCACCGTGCTCCATTCCTGTGGACATGAGGCATCTGAGTGGCCCCAACTTTATCAGCAAGATCCCAACTTTGCCACCACCTATCAAATCTTGGGTATATGCACGACTGTCACTGATTTTCACATTCAGGATGACCTGTTATGCCATTTGGACCATCTCTGTGTTCCTACAAGTGAGCGTGCAAAGATGATTTGGGAAGCCCACTACAGTACGATGGCAGGACATTTTGGCGTGGAGAAAATTACGGTCATTCTACAGAAACATTTTTATTGGCCAAAAATTCAACAAGACGTCAGCAAGTATATCATATCGTTCACTGTGTGTGCCATTTCCAAGCCAACCATCAAGAATCAAGGCTTATACACCCCTCTTCCTACTCCCGAGAAGCCTTGGGAATCCATCTCAATGGATTACATGTCTAACCTTTTGTCCACCAAGAAAGGAAATGTTTGTGTATTTTTGGTCGTTGATTGGTTTTCGAAGATGACCATCCTCACATCCTGCAAGAAGAAGATCACAGTGGAAGATACTGCCAAGATCTTCTTCAAACGAGTATGGGTCCATTTTGGGATACCACAGACCATCATATTCGACCGGGACAACATGTTCCTCAACACATTTTGGTTGAGTCTATGGTCATTGTCAGACACTAATCTCACTAAATCCACTACTTTCCACCCCTAAATAGATGACCAAATAGAGGTTTTCAATCGTATGATTGTGCACATCCTACACATGTACAACTCCAATGATCTAGGTGGATATTGGTGGCCACCCACCTGTTCCAACTCCCTCCTCTTGTCAATTTTTAGTGCAACACGTTATTATGTAATTCTTTGTAATTTTGGGTTCTAGACTTCCAGGGATGTCTGAATCCCTACACATCTTTCAGGTGGATACTGGTGGCCTCCCACCTAATCCAATTGGCTTATTTTGTATGTTTTCATGTCATCACATCTTGATGTATTTCCAGGGTCATTTTGAGCCCCTAAACAATGTTTTTTTGGCTCACCACAAGAAAACTTGAGACAAATTTAAATTTTGATGACGTAATGTGTAGTTCTCAAAAATACCTTTCCAACGGGCTATCATGTGCCTAAAACATAGATTGTATGTAAACGTTACGACCTAGGGAAGTTAATGTACTAACTTACCCAAATGGAGACCACATGAATTTTGGTGTTTCATCTCCTAGGGTCAATTTTTTGGATGTCTATGGTTTTGGCATTCTTGTTTATCATAAAAAGGCCTTCAGAGCCTCATTGTAATGATATTTTGGCGAATGAGCATAGCCGTCACATCTCTTCTCAGAGATAAATCTGTCACCATTCTTTTGAGTCTTTCACTTTGTAATTTTACAGTCTCTTTACAATTCTTTCATTAATAGAAATCAAGTATTGTTGTATTTCTCTGTTTCTGGAAATTTTTATGAGTGTTTCAGTATAATATCTCTGCTTTCATTTTGTTCCAAAAATAATATGGATCAGTGGTATCAGAGCAGGCTGCTCTTGATCGTTTTTCAATGCATGTCCCCGATGAGGTACGAGTATAGCCATTTGGGTCTTGATTTTTTCTCTCTTGAGGAAAATCACCCTCCCATGCCCAATATACCCTCGATGGCGGAAGAAAAGAAAGATAGTGGAGCAAAAGATTCTATTAATATGTTGCTTGAGAAATATCTTGCGTGACAGAGGGACGAAATGATGGAGAATTTTGCACACATTCTTCAACACCTACCGATAGAAACAACCACATATTCATCAAGCAATCATTTTGGAGGAACCTCTCCCTTCAAGGTATAAGTTAATTTTGATATTCCCATATTTGAAGGTCAGATAGATGTGGATGCCCTAGAAAAATGGTTAAATCTATTAGAAGGTTATTTCTCTGTTCAAATTTTTTTGACAGCGAGAAGATTACCTTCGCACTCCTCAAGGCTCTCCCCCATGTCAAACATTGGTGGGAAAATTACTGGGAGCAAAGTTCCACAGAGGAATCTGGAATATATGGGGCCAAGCCCACTTGGCATTTTTTTGTGGATGTGGTCAAAGAACAATACTATCATGTTAATAACTATGAAGACTAGTACATGAGATGGACCACACTGTGGAAAGAGAAGAGCCAAACAATGTTGGAGTTCACAATTACTTTCCATACCTTACGCACCAAGCAGGGTATCAAAGACTTCGAGTGACATCTAGTTCTAAAATACTGTGGGACTCTGCATGGGTACATTCAAAGAGAAATGGATTTCCTAAGAATATCATCATTGGGAGTTGCCTATCGATATGTTGTCAAAATCGAGCATAAATTTAGGCACCAGAACAAATGGGAATTTAGGTCCACAAATCTTCCACAACCAAAGCATGGTAAAGACAACCCTAACCAACAACCTCTAGAAAACCAGTCCAAGACACAGGACAAAAAGGGTAAAGGAAGACGAAGAATGCCACTCATAGGTGGTGTGAATTCCACAAAATCCCCTGGCACAAAACTGATGAATGTCGCTTGAAATTGTCATTGGTAGCCGAGGTCAAAGACACAGAGCCAAACTCTAATCCAAAAAATATTGAAAAAATATAGATCATCGATGTAGACCCCATTGCTACTGACGCGACCACAACAATTCAACTAGAAGAATCAATATATCCTGAAGAAGGGGAGCGCCTCTTCCATTCACATATGTGGGTGAAGGGGACCCCGTTGGATTTCATTGTTGATAATGACAGCCAAAAGAACCTCATCTCAGCTAAGGCCATAAAAAATTTGGGGTTTTTGACAACACGACACCCGCAACCATACAACATCAGGTGGCTTCACCAGGGATGAGATCTCTATGTCAGCCAATAGTGTCTCTTGTCCTATGGCATCCATACCTTCAAGGATGAGGTAGTGTGTGATGTTTCCCCTTTTGATGTTTGTGATGTTGTTTTGGGCCAACCATATATGTGGAGACGCCGTGTTGTCTATGAGTCTAGACCCCGTAGTGTCATTATTACTCTGGAAGGTTAGCTCTATAGGATACTAGAGGTAGTTTCGACTACTGCTCCACCAAAACATCGCCGCAAGGTAATATCTCATACTGCAAAATTCATCCTCTTCACAGTATGTTCAAAGGATGCACAGAAGACCGCTACAACCATTGCAAACTCAACACCTTCTATCCAGAAAAAAGAGATTGTTTCTTCACCTACAATGGTTCCTACGCAATGCCCTATCAAACCCAGAGACAACAGATTGGTGGATCATATTCAACCCTACCAGCAACAGGCGTGTGAAAGTCTTCCACAGACCAAGAAACACAACTTATCCAACACAACACGCAACTCACCAAGATCCAGAATTAGAAAATGCTTTCCCCTCTTCCCCGGGCACTCAACACAATGGAGACCATTTCTCCCTAAGAGGGGAGGATTGATCTGGGTGGATATTGGTGGCCACCCACCTGTTCCAACTGGCTCCTCTTGTCAATTTTTAGTATAATACGTTCTTCTGTACTTCTTTGTAATTGTGGGTTCTACATTTTTAGGGATGTCTGAATCCCTACACATATTCCAGGTGGATATTGGTGGCCTCCCACGTAATCCAACTCAATTATTTTGTATTTTTTCATGTCAGCACATCTTGTTGTACTTTCAAGGTCATTTTGGGGCCCTAAAAAATGTTTTTTTTTTCTCACCATAGTCAAACTGTAGACAGAGTCAAAGTTTGACTTTGTAATGCATAGTTCTCGAAAATACCTTTCTAATGGGCTATCATGCGCCTAAAACGAAGATCATATGTAAAAGTTACAACCCCGGGAAGTTAATGTACTAACTTACCCAAATGAGGCCCACATAAATTTTGGCATTTCATATCCTAGGGTTAGGTTTTTGGATGTCTAAGGTTTTGGCATTCATGTTTATCATAAAAAGGCCTTCAGAGCCTAATTGTAATGATCTTTTGGAGAATGAGTGTAGCTCTCACATCTCTTCTCAGAGATAAAGTTGCCACCATTTTAGCGAGTCTTGCACTCTGTATTTTTACAGTCTCTTTACAATTCTTTCATTAATAGAAATCAAGTATTGTTGTATTTCTCTGTTTCTGGCAATTTTCATGAGTGTTTCATTGTAATATCTCTACTTTCATTTCGTTCCAAAAATAATCTGGATCATCCAAGCATCCGCGTACATGGGATGACAGTCTCCCCTATGTTCAACATAGTTACAATGGGGCTCTCCATAACTATACCGACCATAGCCCATTTTAGGTGGGGCTGAGATTCCAACCCTTAGGTCCCATTGATGTTGCACTACCTCTTGCCACCACACATACAAACTATTCCCATGTTCAATCTAAGACTAAAAAAGCCACCAGATTCATTGAGCGAATTCAACACATCTGCCAACAGGTCCATGACATTTTGCAGAAAGCCAATGTGAAGTACAAGCAATGCCATGATCAACATAGGGTATTGCACCAGTTTTAGGTTGGAGACAAATTCTGGTTACATTTGCAGAAGGAGCGTCTTACAGGGCCCCATCAGAAGCTCCACGCACTTCACTATGGGCCTTACACTATCACTAAGGCTATGGGTAGAAATCCTATTGATCTCAACACTCCACCCTTCCTTGGCTTGCACCCAGTGTTCAATGTGGACCTCCTTCGGCCATATTTCCCACCATTATTGGACACCTCAGAGATCACAAATCAGCTGACACCAACATAGCTCAACCTTGAATACATGGAACAAGAATCCAATGATCAAATAATGGACACACAGGTCAAGGGAACTCGCCAACAAAGGATCCATCTTGATCGGGTTGTCAAGGAAGTGCAGCTCGTACACCATGGAAAGTGGCTCACCCGGGGCCAAATTCAACAGAAGTTTCCTTACTTGATGGGGGAACTCAACGCAATGGAGACTGTTGCTTCCTAATGGGGAAGGATTGATCCAGGTGGATATTGGTGGCCACCCACCTATTCCAAATGGCTCCTCTTGATCGTTTTTAGTTCAACATGTTCTTCTGTACTTCTTTGTAATTGTGGGTTCTACACTTTCGGGGATGTTTGAAGCCCTACACATCTTCTACGTGGATATTGATGGTGTCCCATCTAATCCAACTATCTTATTTTGTATGTTGTCATGTGAACACATCTTGTTGTACTTCCAGGGCTATTTTGGGGCCCTAAATATTGTTTTTTTGGCTCGCCATAGTTAAACTATAAATAGAGTCAGATTTTGACGACGTAATGTGTATTTTTCTAAAGTACCTTTCCAACGATCTATCATACACTTAAAATGGAGGTCATATGCAAAAGTTACGATCCCGAGAAGTTGAGGTACCAACTTACCCATAGGGGCCCACATAACTTTTGGCGTTTCATCTCCTAGGGTTAGGTTTTTGGATGTCTAGGGTTTTGGCATTCATGAGTAATATCAAAAAGGCCTCTGGATCCTCATTGTAATCATTATGCTCAGACAGATGCACGTAGTAGCCACATCTCTTCTCAGAGATAACTACCACCATTCGAAAAGTGTTTCAGTTCAACAATTTTACAGTTTCAGCCTATTTCATTTATTCAATAGAAGATATTGTTCACTGGATATCTGTGGTGTTCTTCATATCTCCGTGTTTATTGTATTCAATCTATTAATTAGTTCGTTTCGCTCCTAAATCCGAATCAACTTAACTCATGGTAGATACAAAAGGGATTCACTCAAATACCACAAATTTTCTATTATCCAACACTTCACATTTAGCTCATTAAAAAACAAGAGGATGTTGAATGGTAAGTATACTCATGGTTCAATTGATGGTGCCTAGCCTAGGTGGTTAACACAGATTGTTGTTATCCATCCAACCCAATTTTAGTTCCCACTTCTACATGCATTCCCCTTATGGGAAGGTTTTCCTCTACAAGGACCCATCTCATGTGAATGGGGCCAAGTGTGATCCCTAGGAAAATTTGGTGAAATAAATTCTCCGTTATCACAAGGGTTTAGAGAATATTTGATTTCACAAGTTCATGGGCAAAATTCCTTCCATTGAGCATAATCCCTTGAAAAAAAAAAAAGTTAGGGTTCCCATGATACATTAAGACAAAAATATGAGGATTCATATAATTTTCTAGTAAACTATAACTACAAATAAGTTTCCATAAATACAACAAGGAGAATAATATGAGGGTTAGGAGTCCTAAAGGGGATATTAGTGCACAAAGAGGGGATGAACATGGCCAAAAGAAGACCAAGATTTAATTTGAGATTGGTAAGCCCTATGTGGGTATCAAAAGGATGAAAGAGGGTTGAGAGGAAAAAGGGATTGAAAAGTTCAAATAGAATATGGGAGTTTAATGAGTTAAAATTCTAGAAAAAGATGGAAAGGACAAAGGATCAATTGGAGAAAAAAGAGGGACCATAAATGCTAAAAGAGGTTGAGAGGCTAAAGGGACTATTGGAGCCCACATAGAGTCTATAAAGGCCAAAAGAGGGTTCAAAGGATAAGATCCATATATAAGAGACAAAAGGGTGGAATTATAGGGACCACATTGCCTTTTGTTTCTCAAATCAAGACTTTGGCCAAGGATTAAAAGGAATTGTCTCAACAAAATTAAAGGAATGGAAAGGGAATACATGTGCTCAATGGGTAAGGGCGATCAATAATAAACATCAAGGAGAAATGAAAATCCATAATGATAAAATAAGGAGGTGTAACCCTAAGTAAGAAAAGAGTGTTGTGAGCAACGTGAGACACAAATACTAATAAAAACGACCCATGAAGCTTAATAACTACAAATAATGAACACCAAGAAATGACAAAAAAAGGCAAGCTCATGGATGACTCTAGTTGTAAGATAAAGGGGAGATAATGCAATGCAAGGTTTTTGATGGAAGTGGATTGCATTTAAAAATATGAAAATGGGCACTTAAGGAAGATGGAAAATAAGTTCTACAAGGGTAAATCAAGATCAAGAAAAATCCACTAAAATCTTATTAATTAGTAATGTAAAAAGGATCAAGATGTTAAGTAATGTGACAACTCCAAAGAAAAAGAAAAATAATGTGAGACATCACTCAAATTTAAATGGAGTAATGGTCTAATTCAAATGCAAAGGGAAAAAAGAAAAGAAAAAAGACATCTTAAAATGATAAAAATAATGATTATACAAAATCTATTACCCAAAATTATATCAAGAAAATTTCGATATTTAAATAACTTTCATCCTAAGAAATAAAAAACAAAGGCCAAGTTTTCCTTTCAAAGAGAATCATACCCAAAATAAGTCTATAACATGCAACAAGGCTATGTCATAAGATTCCTTTCAAAAGAGAATCATACCCAAAATAAGTCTATCGCATGCAACAAGGCTATGTCATAAGATCCATGGACATGGACAAGAAAGGGGCTCCATGATCAGGGCGGGACATGGACCAATAATGGTCTAGAAAATGATGGAAAGAGATTCCCACTAAAATGAAATGAGAGAGTGAAAATCCCATAAAAATTAAGAAGTGGGAAGATAATTATTTCGTACTAAATTCCCATCAAAACTCATAACCGATTTAGCCAAATTCTACCTCAAAACAAAGCAAACAAATAGATTTTAAAGAAATACAAACAGATTTATCACTCTCGTGTGACCCTATTGGTCTACTGGGAATCAATAATAATAAAGATAATTGACCTATTTTATAATTTAAGATAACTTTTTTCAATTTTAATTTTACAAATTAAAAATCAATATCCTTTGACTAAGAAACTATTACCATATATCCTGTCCTGCACAGCACGGAATAACAATGAACTAGATTTGTTAATAATTTACACATATCTACTAATACAAGAAAAGCGTTTGCCAATAGTACAAGTAATTTGCTAGAACTTAAACTGCTCTTAGTTAGAGCTAAATATGTTATGTAAACTGGCCATATTGTCAAAAACAACTGCTTTGCAACGATTGTACTGATACTGGTTGGTTGCCAAAAACCGTGAAGAGGAATAGGTTCACAGCTGTACATGCTAGATATCATCAGATGGTAGATGAGAAGTATGGTCCTCCTTGGTGTACTGCTGCTCAGTTATAACACAGAAATTTATGCACTACTATTGGGACTGGAGCTTATGCTAGGCCACTTGTCTTGCACAGATATAGGAGTTACTGGATCTGTGCTTGGCTGTTTGATGTAGGAAAATGATCCCCACTGTTCACCTGGAGCTGTTGACGTAAGCCATGATTGTCTGATTTGCTCGAGGTGAGCAACAACTTCATTCATTTGTGGTCTGTCATCTCTTTCTGGCACCAGGCATCTGAAGGCCAATTCTGCAACTGCACCTACCACGACCTTCATCTTTTGATTCATTTCAATCTCCAGCTGCTGATCCACTAGTTCATGCAAAGATCCTTCTTGAATTTTCGTTATCGCCATGTTTGCAAGGTTGATTTCCCTTCTCTTCCGATTTATGTCCACTGCTAATTGACCAGAGATGATCTCCACCAAAACAACCCCGAAGCTGTAGACATCAGATTTATCCGTCAGTTGATAACACTGATGGTATTCTGGGTCGAGATACCCGGGTGTGCCTTGAGGAGCAGTGGTGACATGTGAGGCATCATTAGGCATAAGCCTGCAAAGCCCAAAATCTGCCATCTTGACATTGAAATCCTCGTCCAAGAGAATGTTAGAGGATTTCACATCTCTGTGGAATAAAGGCGGATCAAGGCTGTGAAGAAAAGCCAAAGCCTGGGCAGTTTGTGTAGCAATGTTCAAACGAGTGTCCCATGGTAATCCCTTGGGGCCTCTGCGATGGCCATGAAGATGATCGGCCAAGGTCCCATTTGGGACAAATTCGTATACGAGCAGAAGCTCTGGACTGTCTTCATAGGCACAGCCATAAAGACGAACCACACGTGGATGATTCAAAGTTGAAATTGTCATCACCTCGTTGATGAACTGTTCGACTCTTCTAGAATTGTCCTGATAAAGTCTCTTTACGGCCACACTTCGTCCGTCCCCGAGTTTTCCCAAATAGACCGACCCAAACCCTCCATCCCCAACTTCGTTCTCCTCGTGGAAGCAATTTGTAGCCTGATAAAGTTCCTCGTAAGAGAATATAGGCAAATTTCCTATTTTAATCCCACTGAGTCCAGCTGCTTCCATGTCCTTTCTCTTGTGTTTGTTGAAAACACTAGTAAAATCCCTGCGAAGAGTTTTTCTCTTCTTCACATAAAATTTGAAGAATAGTACTACTGCTAATGCTGTCAGCGCAGCCCCTCCAATGGAGCAACCTGCGATCAAATGAAGAGATTGAGAGCAATCTCCAAAGAGAATATTAATGGAAACAAAATGCAAATTCACCACGATCGAATGAAGAGATTGGTAGTAATCCCCAAAGAGAATATTAATTAATGGAAACAAAATGCAAATTCATCTCTACTGAATTGGAAGAAATCATATTTACCTATTTTGATCGCTGATTTTCTTTGACCTCCTGTATCTATCAAGGGTGCACAGTTTTGGTAAGAGACTGCATTCTTGACATATCAAAAATACATGTACATAAAATAATTTAAGAGTATTATGTGAGCATATTTTTTGCATAGAGAGAAACGGGTACACACATCTTAGCATTTTTTTTCATTAACAGAAATGAAGTGTGTTGTTTACAGTTCAATACGATAAATACTATAGAAATGTGTAATTTCTAAGTTTAACAATGAATATGAATATGGTAAAATATGGAAAAAAAAAATTATAGATATAATATGTAATATTTGTATTTTTTTAGGGGAAAACATTTTTTCATTTGATATATCTTAATTTTGTATCCATTATGCATTAAGAGGGATCAAATTTTTGGAGGTGCAAACCCTTTTTCAAGGAATTTGATCTAGGTAGGAACTTGATAGATCCAGAGTTAAGATAGATCTAACATGACTATATATCATATTTGTTTGAGATGATGGTATGAGATCTTACTCATTCAATGACACACTGAAGATTTCCATTATTTCATTAGTCTTTGGTTTTGAAGATTTCTAGTTTTCTAGTAGTTTTATTTGATCATTTATATTGTTTAGATAGTTGATGATTTATAATGTTTATTATATTTTTTTAGGCTTATCAAAACAAGGAGTCCATTCTGAAATAAAGTTTAAAGAAGGTTTTCAAAAATTGTTTATCTGATTAAACTTAAAAAAAATGACCCTCCCGGAACTTTTGAGAAGATGGAATTGTTAAAATTAATGTTTACAGATTGGTTTGAATTTTTTAGATCTAGTCTTAATTATGTGTGTGTGATTGAGAGATTCTCTCATGAGTTTATTAAGTTGTTGAGGAAAACTTTATATATAAATATGTGTGTTTGGTTTAATAAAAATATACATAGTTTTGTGTGCATGCTGGTTTCCTAAATTGTTATCATAGCTAGGAGCTCTAGGTGTGACTCCCTTATGGGAATGCCCAAGAATGCCCAAGAATGTGTGAGAGTGGAGTGTTTGTTTGAGTGTGTTTATTTTGTGAGTGAGTTTCTGAATGTAAAGAAGTTTGTGTGGAAGAGTGTGGAGCACAACATGGAGAAAACTAAAAATCATCACTGCAAGTTGTTAGGTTGTTAGGTTGTCTTCAATTTTTATTATTTTTAGGTTTGTTAGGTTGTTGAGGAAAAGTTTATGTATAAATATGTGTTTGGTTTAATAAAAATATATATAGTTTTGTGTGCATGTTGGTTTGCTAAATGGAACAACTTAAAAAAAAACTACCAATTTTACCATGAAATGTAGCTTGGGTAGTTGGGAGGAATGGTTGTTACCCTCCCCACCCAGCTTCAATTCCTTGTAAGCTGCATGTGATTCCTTTAATGGGTCTATAGATGTGCTCGACCAAACATGGCAACTCCATGTTGAACACAAATCTTTTAGTAATATTTTTTAAAATGTCACACTTCAACTCCATATTAAGCAGTGAAAGAAGAACATTTCTCCCTCACACTAGGATGTAAAGAAAACACTCATCCAAAGAACAAGAATATTTGTATTCTCAATTATTATTATTATTATTATTATTATTATTATTATAATGTTGATATGAAATTTTTTTACTTAAATTGGATATTGAAATATTTATTTATAGTGAACATTAAAATAATTTTTTAAATGTCTTATGTCAAATGTATATTTAGCATTAAAGGAATTACACATATTCCTCAAACTAGATTTTAAAAATCTTTTTTTGGAAGGTGACAACGAATCTGGGATAAGGCGGAGAAGTTGTTTAAATACGTATGCCTTTGAGGCAGATATTGAGCCAGGGATTTAAGCCCTCTCCAGGCCGCTGGTTGTAATCTCCGGTTTATTGAACAATAAGAATGTCATTGCCATTGTCCCATGGATATTTCTCTCACCCTGAGGGTTTTAACACGTAAACTGTTGTCTCCCGTGTGATTGAATCTGTGCATGTTTTATTTGGTTTTCTGTTAAGGAATTAATCTGGTTCTCTGTTACGAAATTAATCTCTGTAACTTTAAAGATCCTAACAAGTGGTATCAGAGTTAGTTGGAAGCCGTAGGCAGAGAACGAGATCGTGAAAAAATTATCGCCCTGTCTACCATGTTGAAGGAGTGAAAATTCAGAGATTTTCGCAAGTCTAACACTACGGGACGAGCGATAATTTGCACTGATAAAGGGGGCGAAAATTAGGAATTTTCGTGGGTTCAAAATGGCTTAGGAAGTGGAAATTTTAGGATGAACTTACGGTTTGGCTTCCACATGATTTTGTCGCGCCATTAAGCCATCGGGAGGAGCGAAAAAACCTGTAACAAGGTATGAAAGCTTTTACAGTAAAATTTTTTGTTTTTTGGTATGACCTTTATTACCATAAAGGTGGATCGAGGTTATGCATTAATACTTTGGTTTAAAAGTGGATCACGTGGATGGCTTGTTATAAAGTGGATCACGTGGGTGGATTCTTTGAAAGAATTTTTATTAATATGTGGTGGACCATTTAAAAGATGGTTTTTTAAGGGAATCGTGGCTTATTATATATGGTGGATGAATATGGAATGGGAGGTATAAGGTGATAAATTTAAACTTTTATTTATTTATTCCCATTTGAATTCAAAAGTTATGATTTTATAAGTCTTGATCCTGTTCCCTATGCGGTCATGGCAAAGATGCAAAGTACCAAGTTTTAAAGTAGAGGTGTAGCATGGGTTATTTGGCCTTTGGTGAACAATGCTAAGTAAGGTGATGTACAACCTAGTGACGGTAAAGTCACTGTGATAATTGAATATAGAGGAGCCAATCTTTTGGAGGGCAACATCGTGGGGATATTTGTGTAGAAATTCTAGATTTGTTTATGGTGAGAGATCCAGTGTGTGCTGCCCAGTGAAGGTGCTTGAGTTGGTTAGAATTAGAATCAATGAAAAGTTTTGTGATTGCAATAGAGAGATGCAAAGGGAGATAATTTCCAAAGTGTAAATGCACACACTCAAGCAGTGGCATGGCATGGCAAAGCTGAGAGGATTGCAAACCTGTATTGGTTATGTTTGTCTCAGTTTGTTTGGGAGTTGATGGTGAATTCAAGTTGGTTCTTGCTTGTGAAAAGAAGAGCAGAGCTAGAGGCGAGCTACATGGATGAGGTATTTTATGCATTGTCCATCAAGGCGAGAGCCATTTCTATTTTATGTATATGTTTTCATGCATATGTTTGAAAGGTGATGGTGAATTCAAGTTGGTTCTTGCTTGTGAAAAGAAGAGCAGAGCTAGAGGCGAGCTACATGGATGAGGTATTTTATGCATTGTCCATCAGGCCGAGAGCCATTTCTATTTTATGTATATGTTTTCATGCATATGTTTGAAAGGTGATGGTGAATTCAAGTTGGTTCTTGCTTGTGAAAAGAAGAGCAGAGCTAGAGGCAAGCTACATGGATGAGGTATTTTATGCATTGTCCATCAGGCCGAGAGCCATTTCTATTTTATGTATATGTTTTCATGCATATGTTTGAAAGGCTTGAGGGTGCAAGCACTGATATGGTATGTTTAAAAACAATGGTTTTTTGGGGTGGTTGCAATTATATTGCACATTAAATTAACCAAATGTGTATACCATGAGAAACATGATGAAATGCCTTGTTCTTTGTAATAATTGAATTGTTGAGCCGTGTAGTTGTGTAGCCCTTGGGCCTAGTAAAATTGTTTTTTGAAAGCCTGGATCTATTGAGATCTGAACTAGCTTGAGCAAGAAAAGGTCTAGTGAATGAATCTGTTGCCAAGGGTCAATTGGCGGAAGGAAGTGGGATTTCAAGCTACATGTTCGAGCATGTTAAGGGCATCAACATGTGTTTCAAGAAAATTCTAAACACAACATTTTGCAGTCAGCAATTGAAATTTCCTCTGCGAAAGAGAGGTTGATAATGAAACATGATTGATGCGGTGACAGTCAAACAAGGTCCTTGTTTATGAGTACCAGAAAGGAGCTACCTGCATGGATGATAGTCATATTGATTTGGCTGCAGAGATGGAGCGCAGAGGAACCAAACACTTTGGGGTTCAAGGCACTGGAGACAAAGCCATCATGTGAAAGGTGTTGAGATTCAACAAGAAGATCCTAGTGAAAATTATGCACCTACACTAGGATGGAGTCTCAGACTATTTTTAGGTGGAATTCTATTTTTAGATGATGAACAAATTCTATTTATAGATGATGTCTATTTATAGATGGTGAGCGAATTCTATTTATATCTATGTATGTCGACTATTATTATCCCTTAATAATAGTTGGACAATAAATATTAGTCTATTCTCAATGAGCACTTGGAAATAGTTAACTAAAGTGGAAAATTAGTTAGCTATAGGAAATTCGAGTTCAAAGGTTGACTGGTGGGACATGCAAGTCGAATTAGTTGTAATTGAGTGATTTGAAGTTGTAACAGAGTTGGATGTGTAGTTATGTGAGTTGTGAAGTAGTTTAACTCAGTTAAGTGAGTTAAGCTCAATTGTACTAGTTGTAACTGAACTTACACTAGTGAGAGATCACTGAATTAATTATTAATTAATTCACAATAAGTGATCTCACATGCAACTGAAGATTTACCACTGTTAACTACATGCATGTCAGATCCAATGGAGACCTAGTTGAGATAACAGGTGAAAGGGACAGTTTGACTATCAATTGTGACATTAGTGAGTGCTCTCATGCAACCACACACACAATGGATGTGCCCATGAGGAATGCACAGCCTAGGCAAGAGGGATTCAATTCATTGCAGAGATTTCCATCAGCAGGGATTGCGCAGAGGAGGCAGACTGTCTGGAAGTAGTAAATTGGCACATGAATTTGTCAATTTTTGTATGACAGTGTGAGACGAGTATATTGTATTGAGAGCTCTTGGATTAGAGTTTTATATGAGATAGTTTCATGATCCATGATATATACATAATACATGATAGTGGGTTTTTAGCTTTATGCTTTCCCGATAAAACATCTATGTTATGTGCGATTGATCTTTCTTCTTGATATTTCAATTGGCAATCATGTTTTAAATTCCGCAAGAATATTTGTAGAAGCGATTATGTATTTAACAATGGCATATAATTGTTAGATCAGGAGAATCCAGGAAATACATAATTTGTATTAAAATTTCTGCAAAAGGTGGACCTGCTTCGAAGATGGGAGGGCCTGTATGGTGGAGCCCTCATAAAATTTATGCTCTTGGAGCATGAGTTTGCAAATATGTCATATCTAATCCAATGGTATCACTTCCTGATTTGAAGATGCTCTCTTGAAGGAAGAGGCCATGTCGGTTGAAAGAGAGAGCGGAGCTGAAGGCTCGGGTTGTCTATGCGTGGAGTAGATTTGTGGTTATGGAAGCATGCCCAGATCTATTCGTATGGAGCAAAGGTGTTCAACAAATGGCATATATGTTTGTAACATCTTTGCGGTCGAGCAACCAGAGACAAAAGTGTTGATAAATGGCATCAATCGCAACAAAAGTAATGGTAAAGTTACCATGTAAACATTTATTTTTCTTATGGATTTGTATTTTTTGGTTACATGTAATTGGGCATATTGCTGTAAGACCTAGTTAGGCATGCGTACCACTGGTTCTGTTAATTCACCTATGAAAATTCTAGACATAGATTTAGGTAGACTAAAGAGGGGTGGGGGCCATGAGTCATGAGTTAAAACCTTGTACATAGGTCTACAGTTGTGGGTTTTGGGTCCATGATTATTGGTTGCCTGTGGTATGGTGTCCATAGAATTGCATGCCATGGAGCATGTTTAAGGGCTCAGTGAAACGCCATTGTAAAGTGGCTTGGAGGTGAGCAGTGAAAAACTCATTTGGCAGTCTTGGCCGGATTTGGTTAAGGGAATGTTCATGTTAAGGTGGAGTATTGGGACTCCATTGAAAGGTACCTGGAGGTGAGAGATAAAGGCTCACTTGGCAGTAATGGCCAAATGTGGTCAAGATTTCAAATACTATGTTCGAGGTGGAGCACTAAAGGTGCCCTGGTCAAAATGTTGGGTCAATACAAAGGCTGATGTGTTTATGTATTGACAGGTTAAATCAAGAGTTTGAGAACACATGATGGAGGCAGGTTCATATTCCTTGGAATTTTTGAAATTATTGCAGGACAATTGGGATCGAATGACATCTTTAGTAATGCCAAGTTGTAGCATGAGTTGTAGTCAGAAGCAGTTAAGTGCTATTTGGAAAAGTGGTCACCATTAGTTGCAAAAGGTTGGAAGATTCTTGAAGAGGTATATTGAATAGGTCTTCTCTTGTAATTACTCAGTTTTTTGAAATTTTTATATTGTTATGTTCATGCTCTCATCAACATTCTAAGTAGGATCCAGATCAAATAGGTAGATATTTGTTGGTTATAATGACAATATCAAGGGATATAGATGATCATTAACAAAGATAGTGTTTGATGGATTTCTTCTCAAATCAGACATAGTGAAAGATGAAAGGTATAAAGCATGACTAGTTGTTGTAGCTAGATGCTAAGACAAGTTTTTTATGGAGATTTGTATGAGGAGATATGTATATCGAACAACCAGATGGGATTGTTCAGGATCACAATAGAAGATTTGTTTTCAAGCTCAAGTAGTCATTGTCTGGCCTGAAATGCGCATTAGGCATTGGTACAAGATGGGTGATTCCTTCTTGGTGAGACAAGTTTTACAAGAAATGAATTTAACCATTGTGTTTATGGTACATTCATTATCTTAGTGTTTAGATTGCTGAATATATGTTTTTTGAATTAAAAGCATGGCTAAGATCAACAGGTTGGCTCAATTGGCAAGGATGTTCATAATGAAGGATCAAGGAGCAACAAAAACAAATCTTGGGCATGGAAATACATAGAGACAGGAAAAGATGGTAAGCTGTGGTTATCACAGTTGCAGTATAAGGAAAAGATACTCAGGAAAATCGACATGAATAAAGTGAAACCAGAAAATATCCTTGTTTGGCTTTCCATTTGATTTCTTCATGTGTATATCCTTGTAATATAGAAGAAAAGGTTATGTCTCATGTATTGTATGCTAGTTGGAAGTATAAAGTATGTGATGGAAAGGTTTGATATGTTCAAGTATCAGACATTTCACATGCAGTTGGTGTTGTGAGTGGTCACATGACAAATCCAGGTAAAGTAGTGAAATTCGGTGCTTCGATATTTTAGAGGCACATGTCTCACCTACAGTGGTTTCAATATTTTTTGTCTGTGATTATTCAGATTTTGCAGGAGGATTTGGACAAGAAGAGATCTACTTTAGGTTCTGTCTTGTATGAGTGTAAGGAACAATTGGGTTAGTTTGGACAAATGCAGGTTTTTTTTTTCTGTGGTAGTCAAAGGCTTGTGCATTTGACACATAGTTCAGCTTACCTAAATTGGACATGGTATCACTTGTAAGGTAGGTTACTAATGGAGGTGGAGTGGTCCATATTCGAGCAAGTTGTGCACACATGTTTTTGGAACCAATATTGAAGAGAAGTTGTGGTTGTGATTTGTTTCTCTTGAAGGTGATAAATCAAATTAGACAAAGCATTAGACAAATTGTTGTCAAGGTGGAGATTGTTGGAAGGTGACAACGAATCTGGGATAAGACGGTTTTGCCTAACCATGTTTTGTGACAGATTTAGTGTTTCTTGTTTTAAGAACTCAGCTAAAATAGGGGCAGTAGTTATTGTATTCAATTTTGTATAACTAAATGAGAAGTTGCCTTTGAGGCAGATTATTGAGCCAAGGATTCAAGCCCTAATTTATGTGGCTTTAAAGATCCTAACACTCCTATAACCCAATTAAAATATAAAAAATATGAAATCAAAATTTTTGATTATTTAATAAAAATAGAATCTAAAAATGAATTTACAATACAGTCATACAAGTTTATTACCCAAAAACATTTAATATATATATATATATATATATATATATATATATAAAATCTAAATTTATATTCCAGACCAATCCTTTCTGAATTATCCCCAAAACTCGTGGGAAGAAAGTGCCGCAACCAAAGCTAGGGTACCAGTTATTTCGTGCCCCTTTGGTCTTTATTTTGTTTAGATATTAAAAAATTTGGAACTATTAAACTTTTAATCAAATTTGTAAAAGATGATGAAAAACCTACCATGACATTTGTCAGGCTGCGATGTGCCATCGGGACAATAGCAAAGAACTGCTGTAGATTTGTTATAACCGCAAGTCCCGTTACTCCTCGAACAAGCGCCACAGTTTTGATCTCTGTACGGGTCGACATGCCATCTTATCTCAAAACCCTGCCCTGGGAAAGTCTTATTATCAATGGGCCTCTTCAACTGCAGGACCTCCTCCTTAATTGGTAACTGAAGATGCGTTTTACAGAAATGAGTCCCATTTAATTCTATTTCTCGGCTGAAACTGTAGTACCAAACATTGCCACATAAACTCAATTGAAACATATTCCTAGCAAGATAATTACTTTGATCGCAGTCCCTCCAAAACGTTAGATTGGTATATCCATGGGCCATTTGAAAAATCTTAGAACCATACCACCACGATTGAGTGTAGTTATCTAAAACTTTGCATTTATCCAACTTGAAATTGTCGATTGCAATCATGATGCTATGATTAATGCTATTATTCCCCAAGATATAGGGCTCCATTATCTGATATTCGTTTCCACTGATATTAAGCATAGGATGGCTACCCATTCGATGAAAGCGAAGCTTAAAATCAGGGTCACCACAGCCTCTTTTCCCAAATGGATAGCTGAAACGGAAGTTGCCGAATCTATTAACAAAACTACATCTCTCCCATTTATTGCGGAAACATGATATTGAGGAGAAGCACCAGAGGAGCAGCAGAGCGCATGCATGAAAGCGCAGGAGAGGAGGCATTGCATTCAACTGGAAAGAGCAAAACGTGTTCTTCTATCCTTAGATTTATGTTTTAATAAATATGACTGACCAGACTAGAGAGGATATTGGCGACCAACTTGATACGACAAGAGGGATAATGCAAAAGTATTGGGATTGGAAAAGTGTGGGCGCGGGCGTCGCCGTGGGATAGCCGGCATTCATATAATTCCGCCTATATTTTTGGCTGCTTCCTAATATAATTTTGTCCTAATATAATTTTGGATAGAATTTGAGAGGCCAGAGTTTGGGAGGAATCCATTTGGGAAAAAGGTGTTTGGCTAAATATTTTACTTTTGGGTTTTTGGGTTGGAATTTGATAATGTAAATTTTGACAAAAGCATATTTTTTTTATTGTTTAAATTGTATTTTTGAATGAATAAATAAATTTAGTTTGCTGAAAAATTCTTGAAACATTCTGATTCTATAAACTTAGCGGCTCAAATCTACATCCAACTATTCATTACCAAATTTCGGACAAAATCAAAGAAAAAAAAATTACCAAAAAAACATCAAAACATCAATAAACTTCCGTAGAATGAATACAAAGTCTATCTAATCCATAAGCTTTACCTTCACGTTACTCGTTGTATCCCAAATGTAATTTCAATGTTATTTAAATTACAGACACCAACTTTAGTTTTTGCTTTCGCCGTGGACAGAAGAGGAATTAAATAGCACACCCTGCTCGTATCCCTCCACTCACAATTATTAAGTGATTTTGGCTTGAAACCTCTGTGAAGGGCCACTACTCCGACTTCCCTCCTGTAAGACAAAATTATTAATGGTGCCTTGGCGCTATCCATAGCTATTACCAAATATTTGTTCTTTGTAATAACTTGTGATGGTGCTCTTGTTAGTCCTCCCGTGACTTTTTGCTATAGACTTTGGCTATTCAAATGCTTTTAAATTTTATTAATTCCTAAAATTTCGGAGTAACATTTCGCTGAACTTTGGCCAAAAATCCGTGATACTTGAACTTTCTAACTAAAGTTTCGCCTTTTGGCAGAAAGATCGTGACACCTGAACTTTTTGACTAAAATTTCGCTGAAACAACCGTAACGCAACACAAGGCACGTCCGCAATGCAAGGCAAGGCACGTCCGCAACGCAAGGCACGTCCGCAAGTTGGGCGGAAGCTGGAATCAGGGTATATTCTAACTAAAGTTTCGTCTTTTGGCTAAAAAACAATCGTGACACCTGAACTTTTTGACTAAAATTTCGCTGAAACAATCGTGATAGTGGAGTCTGGAACTAATGCATTTTCCTGGAAGTGATGTATAAAAATTATAATAAATTCCATAATTAGCAAGCAAGTAATCATTACACAGGTGCAAACACTAAAATTTAGACTTTTTTGGGGAAAAGAACGTCGGGACACCTGCACTTTCTTACTAAAATTTCGCCTAACTTTGGCCAAAACATTAGTGACACGTGATCTAATGTTTCTTCTATCTTATTGGAGTGATTTAGAAAGTTTATAATAAATTTTATCCATTAGTATAATCAACCAACAAGCCAGCAATTACTAGAGAAGCGCAATAGCACAATCATATAGGAAATGTGGTTAATAGTGGATTTGATTATCAAGGATTAATATTCATGGGTGAGTGCAAGTTAATCTGTTAACTTGGAGGGATTATTCAAGGTATTTTATATGGTGTAAGAAGATGAAACGTAAGAAATTGAATTAACTTTCTGAATATACATGAAATTGTGAATAACTATGTCAAATTCATTTTTTTCTTATTTTTCCAACAAAATATAAAGTATATGTTTTTGTTCGAGCAGGTGTTGAGTATGTTAACATGAAATTTGTTCCAAAAACTTATATACTTGTAGATAACAGTTTTTTTGGAAATTTATAATATTAATTTTATATATTTTTTAAATTATCAAAGAAAAATGACCTCAAAGACAAAGATATAGAGAGATATTCACAAAAATTGAGGTTTTTATCAATTTGCAAACATAACCACTAGGTTTGTCCTCCCAAACCTAAATTTGAAGCAACCAAGTTAGCATACACGTTGTCAATCCCGCCCCAAAAATTGAATTCAAAATAATGTGCACATGTTCTTAAGAACAAAAATGTACTCTAGGAATGCACATGCGTTCTTAAGAGCACAAATGTGCTCTAGGAACGTGCACGCATTCCTAATAGAGCGTGCATGCTATAGGAACGTGCACATGCTCCTAAGAGTGCACACACGCTCTTATGAATTATTTATTCTTTGTCATCCCCTCCGCCGCTCGCCAGCCCGCCCGCTCGCCCGCCCGCCCTCTTTCTCCTACATCTACCCCCCCCTCTTTGTCTCCCTCTCACGCTCCCTCTCTACCCCTCCCCTCTCTCCCTCACACTAATATACATGGTAAGATCTAGACATGGCAAGACTTAGACATCACAAGGCATGGAAAGACCTAGACCTAGACCTTTCCTTGACATGCCTCAAACTCTCACACCCACTCTCTCTCTCTCTCTCTCTCTCTCTCTCTCTCTCCTCATCGTTAGTCTTAGGCTTAGTCTCAGTGTCTCACTCTCTCTTTGCCCCTCTTTCTCTCTCTATTCCCCCTCTTTTGTCTCCCTTTGTATTCAACCCTTCCTCTCACTCGCTCTCTACCCCCCCTTCTATGTCTCCCTCCCTACTTCCCTTCCTCTCACTATCCCTCTCTCTACTCCCCCTATTTGTCTCCCTCTCCCTCGCTCCCTCCCTCTCACACTCTCTCTTTTTCCCTCTTTCTCTCCCTATCCCCCCTC
>ML820742.1:30738-76247 GCA_009831015.1 Picea engelmannii
ATATATATATATATATATATATAAGAGAGACTACCCAGAAGACTGAAATGGAGAGATAGCATGAAAATAACTATGAGATGTCTATGAACATTTCATGAACTTGTTCACCTGTACAAGTGAAATCCTTGAAAGGAGATATATAAAAAATAATAATTAGACATATATAAAAATAATATATATATATATATATGGAAAATATATAGAATGAGTGTGAAAACAAAATGCATATATAAATCTGGGCCAGCTCCACGCAACCTGCAAGTAAAGCATCAAGCATCATCAGGATAACCTATTGGTTGATAGTCTATGTTAGCATTTAATCAAATTTTATCAATAGATATATAGAAAATAGTTTCTTCATTCCAGTTTATGTCATTTCGGGAAAAAAAAAATCAGTTACTAATTTAAATAATTTTTTTTTAAAAACTGAGAAACAAATGAACAATAAGTTCACAATTCCATTCAAATTTAATTTTGGGCATATTGCAGTTACTTTGTTGAGAAGATTGTAAGAAAAATTCAATGCATTTACAAACAAAATGGGAGACTCATGCTTAATCTAGCACCCAAGAATCTGCACATAACACATACGACCACAAGATTAACAAGCCTAGCACACTAGCGCCCAACAAACAAAGAACCAAGCCTCCAAGGGCAAGAGAGCTTGAGAGCATGCGCTACAAGTCCCAACTAACAATAAGTGCACTCAGTACAATCCATAAGAAGGGATCCCACGAAGGGAGAGCATCATTGTGCAGTCAGGAGTCAAAGTGTGGCGAAAGTCGTGACTTCGAGATCTTGAGTTGCAAAATCCCGATATGCAAAATTTTGATACAATATGGGTCGTTAGATCGTGGTAAGCTTAGGGCCGTCGATCTGAGGCGAAGAAGTCTCGAGTTTGGACTTCAGGAAAAGGACAGGAGTCGCATCGTGAACCCACGAGTCGCAAAATCTCGATGCACTCAGAGGTGGACCCCAGGACATGACTAGAGGTCATATGGTTGAGGTATAAGGGAGGAGCTAGTGTATCCATTAGCCATTTTGGGGGTTTCGAGGATTGAAGGAGTCAGAGGGACTCAATATGAATCGCGAAGCCACGAAACCCGAAATACCTTTTTGGGTAAAGGTTGTGGTCACGCTGGTTGGTCATGTGGAGTGGAGGTTCACGCCTAATGCTTGTTCACACTGGTGTAACTCCTAATAAGGACCTATGGTTGTATGCTTTTGGATATTCCAGCGGGGATCAGAGAGCCATTTCGGCTCAAGGGTGTTGAAGATCCATAGGCCGGGAGGCCAAGCAGACCCTGCTAAGGTGGGGGTCTGTGTCACATAAGGTAGATTTTCATTCTTATTTTCCAAAGAGCATAATCATATCCTTTAACCAATGGTGCTTTGTTGGAAGACATTCCCTCTTGTTGATCCATTTCTTTCAGGATCTACCTTCCAGTTATTAGATTGTGCTAAAGCACTGACTCTGATACCAATTGTTGGAAATACTTTCGGGGGGGGGGGTTGAATCAGTATTACCTTTTTAAACAATTAGTAATTACTTTGTTATTATATTTATCATCACAATAGATCAACAATGGACTTGTATTTAAAAATCAATTATATAAGTATACTTAACAAGAATTACAAAGTTTATAAATAATAATATGTGATTGTGAAGGACACCAATCCTCTTTAGAGCACCAACTCTTGGAGACAAAAATCCCCTTCTTTAGGGAACCAACTCTAGGAAGCACCAAATCCCTTGTTTTTAGGGCACCAACCCTAGGAAGCACCAACTCCCTTATTTCCACATTGTACTTAGAAATGGATATGAATCCTTCCTTGTTCCTCCCTTCCATCCACACTACATAAGTATCTTTAGTTTTCCTTCTTGGACTCTTTGCTCATTTTGATCTTCTGATATAGACTTCATAGACACATTCTTCTCACCATTCTTTCTTGTTTATATAGTCTTCCAACTAGTGTGAATTTGAAGCATTGTGTACCTTTGTTTGAACCATTTCACCTCTTCATTTAAATTAACAATAATTTTCTTTTAATTAATATCTTCTTCTATTATTATTCATACATTATCGTGAAATATTTTCAATTCAGTAAGAGGGATTTTCATAAATCGATCACATGTATGGATCAATTTCTTTTAACTTGATCGCATGCCTCTTTATTTCATTCTTATGCTTCTATTGTGTCCCCAGTTCTCCAACAGATCATATTTGAGATTTTACCAACTCTTTGTATTGTTATGGTGTTCTTCTTGGGTTTCCTACAGGAAACAGAGTTAAGCCCCAGGGCCTTTATCTTTCCTTTATGTGAGTGGAGGCTCAAAACCATAGGCTTATCCATTCCAAGCATTGTTAAGTTAGCGTTTTCTCTTTTCCCTCTTATTCTCCGACATGAGATCGTATTCAAATTTTCTAGGGATTATTTAATTCTAGGCCCTTTTGTGCTCCTTTTTAGCTTCTTTGCCTTATCACGTGACCAATGTTGGAACCAAGTCCTCTGGTACTCCGGCCTTTGCAATCTTCAAGGTGTTTTGAGGTTGAGTGGATGTTCTGCACAAATCAACAAGGTGTTTTGTTAATGGTCTTCCCATGTGTGCTTTAATCTCGATCTTACGCGTGTCCATAAACTTCATGCATGTTAATTTGTGCTTTTTGGATCTTGATCGTGGATCTTCCTCCTTGATAGACGATCATATATTGTCTTGTGGATTTAGCACTCCAGGACTCTAGAATATTACAACTTTTAAGTTTGTTCAATTCCCCAAGAGTGACATGGATTACTAACATCACTGTTGACGTGGAACTGTCTAAGTGGCTGCCACATGTCACCTTGATTCATGAATTTTGTATACCTAAAGTGCCAGCTAGACCTTGACACTTGTCACAAGTTGATTTGTCCATGAGTCATCTTTGTCTTGTGCCACATGTCTCCCTCCCTAATCATGGCTCTAGATTGCTTGATCTAACGATTCGTATTGCTCCCAAAGTTCTCGATCTAACGATTGTTTGGATTTCATAACTTTGGCACTCTAGGACTCCAGGGTATTTCAAATCCAATGTTTGTTCAACTCACCCAGAGTTGTACCTACCAAATAAGTCATAAAACAATGGTGACTGCTTGCTATCGATTAAAACCTCATGTTTATGCTATTCTTCCACTATGCTTGATCAACGGTCGAGAATGCTCCCAAAGTAGATAAACAGTTATTGTTACTTCATGATTCATGCTTACTCTATCCTTCCACTATACTCGATCGGATGGTCAAGAAATATTTCATAGGATCTTAGATCAATGACCAAACATTGATTCACAACTTCGACCTTCGGCATTTCAGGTATTTTCGCTAGTAGGAGAAGCTGAACATCCCCGGAGGTTGTAATCCCGGAGTGACATGGCATGCTAATGTCACCAATGATGATGTGGACCAAAGATGATTATAGGGGATAAATTTCGCTCATGGGCTAATTTTTCATGGTTTTTCCAAAAATGAGATTTATTATTTTAAAAATGATTCGCCCAAATTCTATAGGATAAAATGATTTTACCTTAAAAATCGCCAAAAATTTATAAAAACTATATAAAATACTTAGAAATTTGAATATTAAAAAAAAATATATCGCCAAACATTTATAGTTGACATATGAAGGATTAGTACTATTTTCCAAGGTTTCTACATTTTAAAATAAATTTCCATCCTTAAAATCATCCGTGATGTGGACCCGTAGTGTGTGTGCCACATGTCACCTTGATTTGTGACTTTCAGAAACCTTATGTTCCATATGATTTTTAACACTTGTCACCATATTATTGGGCCATGTGTCTTTGCTAACGTGGACCTATTTTTGTGTCACGTGTCTTATTTTGATCTTCCTATTAGATCAGATGACTGGTGGGATTTCACGATTATGGATTTTCACTTCCTGGCTTCAATAATTTTTCACTTTTATATCAACCTTTGATCATCACCGAAGTGCCGAATATGTTTTACCACAATTTGATCTTTCCTTGTCTTGATCCGACGACCTTTGTTTACTCCGGAACTTCGTGCCTTTGGCCCCACTTATCTTATCCTTCCACTTTATGTCGATCAATGGTTGGTGGGATTTTTTAGCTCTTCCTCTAATACGATGGTCAAAAAGAGTTTGTTACTTTAGGGCTTCGGCCTTCAGGTATTCCTACATGATTTAGAATTATTTTCATCGTAGTGGTCAGTGTCGGAGTTGACTGCTTTAGATCTAACGGTTGAGATTTAATCCTTCCCAACCTATGACTTCACCTCGATCTAACAATCTTGGATTATCCCAAACTAAGAATGAACGACTCCTGTAACTTGATTCTTTATAATGTATTCTTATTTGTAGGCTTTGGCTTTTGTGCGATCTGAAGGTCCAGGATTGTCCCACGAACTATATCAACGAACATGATTCTTCCTTGATTATTTTGGAGTTTACTATGGGGGTTTCAATCCCGATAGAACTTTTGTAATGTTCTCTCCCTTCTAAGACTTACTTCATCCTTTCTGTGCTCTGATTATGTGTGTGAATTATTTGTAGAATCTCCTCGCTATCTCTCATGAACTTTAGAAACATAAGATCATTTGTTGATCCTATTGTGATCAACAATGATCACGAATTGCTTCTGCCCCAAGGTGATCTTCCTTTTTATCTAATTATTGTACATGTTTGACTCATGTTGCCATCAATGATGAGTGGGCCCAATGGTTAAGAACATGTGTTTCCTCCTAAGAGGTCACAAGTTCAAATCGAGAGGAGGGTAGGGTATTTATACCTTCGTATACTTTACCAGTCAAATCGTTGGGCAGAGGGGGTCCCTTGTCCCACAAACAAGGGGGTCTCATATACCAATTTGGTGTGGCTTGGTCGTGACCTTAAAAATATATTGTTATATATTATTACAATCAATAATGCCAACAGGTAGAAATGTACCTAGGATCTATCTAGCTCTAGATAACAAGCAAGATGAGTTTTAGTCACACATGAATGAAGTGGAAGGTAAGATCAACAACCAAACCATTGTTATTTTGATCGATTTAGGAGCTATTCATAGTTATCTGGATCATAAGATGGTGGAAAGATTTCATTTTCCAAGAAGCAAGCTTGGTAAACCTTGGATGTTGCAGCTAGCTACAATAGCTAAAAGGAAGATTAATGAGATGGTTAAGGCATTCCTAATGGACATGAATGGATTAAGCATAAGGGAAGATTTGAATATGATACCTTTGGGATCATATGACTGCCTAATCAATATGGATTGATCGGACCAAATTCATGTTTTTCTAGACTTTTATAATAAGGAATTTACTTGCTTAGATGAAGAAAGGAACTTGAGGAGAATTCAGGTTATTCCAAGAGAAATAACCATGAGAGAATTTCCAGCCTTCCAGCTGAAGAAAAACTTTAGGAAAGGATGTCAAGTATTTGAAACACATATGGAGGAGGCACCTAAGGATAAAGTACCAAGTATTGAATATTATACAGTCCTAAAAGAGATTGAAGATGTATTTAAATAAATATTGGGGCTACCACCCAAGAGAGATATTGATTTCTCCATAAATCTAATGCTTGGATCAACCCCAATATCCAAGACTCCTTATAGGATGAGTACACTATTCTAGTTGAAGGAGTTGAAAATGCAGCTGGAGGAACTTCTAAAGAAGGGGTATATATGCCCAAGTGTGTCACCTTGGGGTGCCCCAGTATTATTTGTGAAGAAAAAGGATGTAACATTGAGGCTTTGCATTTTCTTCAGGCAGTTGAACAAGGTAATTGTGAAGAACAAGTATCCTTTTCCAAGGATAGATGATCTCTTTGATCAACTGAAAGATGATAAGGTATTACCTAAGATTGATCTCAATTCAGGTTATCACCATGTAAGAATTAAGGAAGAAGACACTAGAAAGACTTCCTTCAGAACAAGGTATGGCCATTATGAATTCAAAGTGGTGCCATTTGGCTTATCAAATGCATCGGATGTATTCATGTGTTTAATGAATGGTGTTTTCATAGAATACATGGATAAGTTTGTCATTGAATTTTTGGATGACATACTTATTTACTCAAAACATGAAGAAGAACATGAGCAACACTTGAGGATGGTGCTAAAAGTATTGAGAGAACATCAACTATTTTCAAAGTTGAGAAAGTGCTCATTCTAGCAGTGAAAAATACATTACTTGGGGCCTATTATTTCAAAGGAAGGGATAGTAGTGGACCCAAAGAAGATAAAATCCATTAAAGGGTGGTCATCACTAAGGAATGTCTCTGAGGTGAGATCATTCATGGGACTTGCAGGTTAGTACATAATATTTATTGAAGGATTCTCAAAGATTACACATCTAATCACTTACTTTCAAAATAAGGGTGTGAAGTTTGAGTGGACATCAGACTGTGAAAGAAGTTTCCAACACTTGAAGTATTTGTTGACTAGTTCTCCAATATTAAGGATTGTTGATCCAAATGAAGACTTCATTGTATGTATAGATGCATGTAAACAAGGACTTGGTGGAGTTCTTAGTCATAATGGACATGTGGTGTGCTACGAATTAAGAAAATTAAAGGAGCATGAAAGACACTATGCTACTCATGATTTGGAATTGGCATCCATAGTGCATGCCTTGAAGATGTGGAGGAACTAACTCATGGGAAAAATATTTGAGTTGAGGATAGACCGTAGTAGTCTGAAATATTTATTTGGACAACCAACTTTAAATTCCAGGTAGAGCAGATGGTTTGAATTCCTCAATGAATATGATTTTGATATAAAGCATATCAAGGGTAAGGATAATAAGGTGGTTGATGCACTCAGTAGGAGAATGCATGAGATGCATGCTACAACTATTAGCATGTACCAAACATATTTGAAAGACAAAATTCTAGAGGCTGCAAAATCATATCAACAATACATGGAGATAAAGGAAAAATTTCAGCAAGGTGATTTACAGCAGAAAATGGAAAAATATAAGCTATAAAAGGACGAAATTCTCATATACAAAGGTAGAATTTATGTGCCAAATTTTCAAGAATTGAAAAATATGATATTAAAATAAATGCATTTAATGTTTATTATGTTGGACACCCAGGTTACCAGAAGACTATTACAATTGTCAAGAGCCAATATTATTGGCTAGGTATGAAGAAAGAAGTGGTTGATTTTATTGCTAGGTGTTTGGAATGCCAAAAGGTAAAGATTGAGCATAGACACTCCACTGGGTTTCTACAACCATTACCCATTCCTTAGTGGAAATGAGAAGTTGTAACGATGGATTTCATCACTAAGCTTTCCAGAACAAATAAGCAACATGATTCTATCATGGTAGTGGTGGATAATCTTACTAAAGTTGCACATTTGATTCCAATGAAGCTCACTCATAAGGAAACTAACATTGTTGATATTTATATGAGAGAAATGGCTAGGCTACATGGTGTTCCTAAGAAAACTGTATTTGACAAAGATCCCAAATTTACATCAAATTTTTGGAAGGGATTTGGAACAAATCTAAATTTTAGCACTGCTTATCATCCAAAGTCAGATGGGAAAACAAAAAGGGTGAATCATGTGATAGAGGACATGCTAAGGATGTATGTGATGGATAAACCATCCAAATGGGAGGATTATTTTCATTTGCTGGAGTTTTCTTATAACAATGGGTATCAAGCATCTCTAAAGATGAGCCCATTTGAGGCACTTTATGGAAGAAAGTGCAACACACCAGTGAATTGGGACAACCCAGTCGACAGAGGAGTGTTTGGACCAAAATTACTCAAGGAAATGGAAGAGAATATGGTGAAAATAAAACAGAATTTAAAGGATGCCCAAGACAAGCATAAGAGTTATGCAGATAAAGAAAGAAATCCCAGAAAGTTTAAAGTGGGTGACTATGTGTTTTTGAAAGTAAAGGCCAAGCAAAGTTCCCTAAAGTTGGGAAATTGTTCCAAGATGGCATCATGTTTTTGTGGGTCATTTGAAATCCTAAAGAGAATTGATCCAGTTGTATATATGTTTGCCTTACCCACATCGATGTGCATTCATAATGTATTCCATTTTTCTTTTCTTAAAAAGTATGTGCCTGATGTTGATCATCTCATTGATTGGAATGTGATTCAGGTGGAGCAAGAATGAGACTTTTGAGTTCAACTGGTATGCATATTGGATTGGAAAATCAAGTTACTTCAGAATCGATCAATAGGACTGGTAAAGGTCTAGTGGACCTGTTATGGTCTTGAGGATGCAACTTGGGAACATGAGGATGTTATGTGGGCATAATACTCACATCTTTTTGAATATTTGTGAATTTTTGCTTGTACATATGTATATAATGCACTGAGGATAGTGCATAAATAAGGGAGAGGGGATTGTAATACCCCTAGGCCGAAGTTTGAACCCCATTGTAAATATAATGTAATTGTACATATAGGCTGGTGAGCCAGGATACTTGGAGGTTAGAGTGTCTTTGTATATATGTGTTTTGAGACCAAAGTGCCTAAGTGGTTATTAGGTTGGTGAGCTAGAAGCTGAAAGGCCAACGAGCCTATTTTTTTTTTAAATGTAATCACACTCATTTTTAATGAAAACACATCACTGTTGCAGACCAACCATGTAAAAGAGTATGGGGGGATAAACTCCACTAGAATGGGAAAGGGGGGGGGAGGCTAAGAGTCTAGAAAATGGGCTAAGCTAAGGGGGGTTAAGAAAACAAGGAATATTTTATCAATATTCCTAAAGTTAAAGTCTAAAGTAGGGGATAATGCATTTTATCCTAAGTCCCTATGAAGAAACATATCACCATGTGAGGGAACTCATGCATGGCCCATGTTGTTCCCAACATGACAAGTCTCAAGTTGGAAACATGCACATAAGTTTTTGGGACTTTAGCTCATTCATCCACCACGGGATCATTATTCTAACTTCACCTTATTGTTGTCATCGATACTTTCATGCTTCCATTACCGTCCATGTACCTGTACCAAGGAGAGAGTTGGAACTTGATTGAAGAGGTGGGTTGTCATGCTTATAGGACATTGAAGAAGCGGGTTGTCAATCTCTTATGACATTGAAGAAGCGGGTTGTCAGGCCCAAGAGCATTCTCTCCAGGGGAGAGAATTGCTAGGGAATTGATTCCCAAGGCGCCAAGCTGCAACTATAGGACTCAAATACTTCTTGTCTGACTTCTTGTTGAAGCCCCGGAAGGGAGGTGAGGCAGGCGAAAGACTGTTGAGCAGAGAAGGGGCACACTTCCTAGGGTGGGACATGCATGTGGGGAATGAGAGACTGTAGAATGTTAGTTTGATTTGGCACTAGAGCCTAAGTTTTATGTTGTCTGAGAGGCCTTAACCTGTTTAGGATTTCCTTACCCAAGTGGAGTTTAGCCCCAGCTCGGGGGTGACCTGCTGCTGAAAGTTTATGAGCAACGCAGTCTAAGGCTGGGGGGAACGTGGAAGGTCTACACGCATTTGGTGTTATTTTATAAAAGATAAGTGTCATTTATGAGCTTGTTTAATTTATTGTGTGTTAATTATCAGTTTTTTTTGGGGGGGTTTCCTTGTATAAGTTTCATGTATACATGGTTATTATTCCACGTGAGTTTATGCATTTTTAGAGTATTATCCTGTATTAATCTAAGCATTTGCAGAAGTATATCGATTACTTAAATGGTATCAGAGTTCAAAAATTTTCATCTGGCATTGCCCAATATGAGTCTGGTGATGTTACATTCTCAACAAGAAAATACATCATAGGTTCACTACCCAATTTACAGGCACACAACTGATAATTTCAACATAAACACAACCCAAAAATGGCTACCTTCAAGAAGAACATGGTTGGTTCTCTTTCCCAACACTCATCTCCTCTCTTGCAGCCCAAAACCAACATGTTAAAATAGTCCCAAAAACGAACTCGGATTTCCTTTTCTTCTCATACAAGCTTGACTCTCATATTTCTCAAAAAGTGGTTTACTCAGCCTATGTTGTCATAAATTTGGTTAGTTGAACTTTCCAACTTACCACTCTTACACGAGCTTAATATATGTCTTGATATTTCAAATGAAGTAACTTTAATATGAATATGGCTTGGATTAATGGAAATGGGTAACCCTTGGACCCCTTTTTATCCCCTTCTCTTGTAGAATCATAACACCCCATAGTTGCCATCCCACTCGTACTGCATCCAATGATTATTACTTTTGTTAATGATTTCAATGTACAAAATACATATATTGGCCCTCGACCATATCAATTTGTATGGGATATCCGGCCCAAACATATATTCTCACCAACCTAATTCCTATTTACATAATTACACTATAAATTGCATGGATTAAAACTGTGGATATTACAGAGCAACCATTTTGAGAATTTAGCTCAGCATGGATATTACAGAGCAACAATTTTGAGAATTTATCTCGACATGAGAAATAGTGTATTTTTGCTAGCTACCAATGTATAGGGTTTTTCTCTTTCCAAAATGTTGGAGGGGCAGAAGGCTCAAATACTAGGAATAGCTTTTCTAGAAAGGAGCTTGTAGAGAATGGAGACGAAGAATGCTAAAGCAATTACATGGTGCAAGAGAGTTGTGGAAAGGCTTTCTAAGTAATGAGTTGAAACTTAGACAATAGAGGACTTAAATGAATCAAGCATTAACAATGAACTTAGTAATGTTGAACTGTCATGTAACATTAATCCACTTCCCAATTATGACTTTGATATGAAACCAAAAAACACAAAAAAAAATTGTTGATTGATGTAGAGAAAGATGTTTTTGTATTTTTACATAAAAACCTAAGTAAGAAATGCATAGATTTGTATGCACATCAAAACGATTCATATATTCCCAAGTGAAAAGACAAAGATTAATAAGAATAGAAGAGGGACACCACTACTTGACCCCCAACAAACACAATCCTTTGAAGATGGTATTTTAAACCTTCAATTTTTTGTTACATATACATTAGGGTGTTTCTTACCAAAAGTTTTTCATGTTAAAGTGTTCAAAATGATATCATGTCAACTATGAAGTTCCAAGATACCCATAATAACTCATTTTTAATATAAGAACAATGAGTAATCATTAAATACACGAATGGTTGAATAATGTACTTCTCATAAAGTAAATATGACTTAAAATAGAATCTTATTTCAAAATGTTAAAAAAATAAAATTATGATAATTATTTTAGAAACATGTAAATATTAATGTTTTTTAAATGTAAAATATCAAGATGGTAGTTATGGCGATCGTTAGCGTCAAAAGAACCATGATTAAGAAGTCTGTTCACAGGTCCCTGTCGTAGACTTCAAGTCAAAGTCGCTCCACAATTTTAAGTGGAGGGATGCAAGCGGCGTGTGGAATTTGAGTGTATTCTATCCACAGCAAAAGCAACAGCCGAATTTCGTGTCTGTCAATAAAATAAAATCTGAATACATTCTCAATGCAATTGGCCTGTTGACTTCGTAGTCTTTCCGCTGTGCCGTTTTCGTCACGCCCACTCTCTCCCATTTTCAATGCATATGTGATTGCACAACCCCTTTTTATTGCAGTAAGATAATCACGTAGTAAACAGATCCATTTAAACTCTTAATGTACTGAATTTATACTCATAAAAAACATACATCCAGCAGATTAGACGGTTCTTATCTTATCAAGTTTGGTTGAGATTTTCTCGTTCGGTGATATTTATAAAAACCATAAATCGAGCAGATAAGGAGAAGAATTGCTCGTCCCACTTCAATGCAATGCCTTCGACTCCTTTCCTTCGTATCCTGCTCCTCCTCCTCAGCTCCTCCTCAATATCATGTTTCTTCAATAAATGGGAGAGTTGTAGTTCTGTTAATAGATGCGGCAACTTCCGTTTCAGCTATCCATTTGGGAGAAGACACAGCGGCTGTGGTGACCGTGATTTTGAGCTTGGCTGTGATCGAATGGGTCGCCATCCTCTGCTTAATATCAGTGGAAATGAATATCGGATATTGGAGCCCTATATCTTGGGGAATAATAGCATTAATCATAGCATCATGATTGCAATCGACAATTTCCAGTTGGATAAATGCAAACTTTTAGATAATTACACTCAATCGTGGTGGTATGGCTCTAATTATTTTGAAATGGCCCATGGATACACCAATCTGACGTTTTGGAGGGACTGCCATGAAAGTAAATACTCTGAGAAGAATTATACAGTGAAGATACTTGAGTTGAGTTTATGTGGCAATGTTTGGTACTACAGTTTCAGTCCAGAAATAGACTTAAGTGGTGGGACATTTTTCTGCAAAACGCATCTTCGGCTACCCATTCAGAAAGAGGCTCTGCAGTCCAATCAAAGCATTAATAATGAAACTTTCCTGAGGAAGGGTTTCGAAATGATATGGCAGGTCGATCCGTACAGAGATGAAAACTGTGGCGCTTGTTTGATGAGTAACGGGAGTTGTGGTTATAACAAATCGACAGCATTTCTTTGCTATTGTCCCGATGGCACATCGCAGCCTGACAAATGCCCTGGTAGATCTCGGATACCCTTTTACTAATTTGATTATAATGTTCAGCAATTTCAATTCTTTTTATTTGTAATCAGCGTAGTTTCATGTTAGAATCTATTAAATTGTAAAGAGCGTAGTTTTATGTTAGAATCTTTATATTTACAATAATTTATTAGTATAATAAATGTCTCTTTTCATTTCAGATTATTAAACTGAAAAAATCAGATTATTCTAACAAATCCATGCTATAATTTCAATAATCAAAACTTATATGTCTAAAGCATTCTTTATAAGATTTTATAATGTGATGTAAAAACAAAATTATTTATAAATTAAAAAAAAAATTCATCATTATATAAATTTGTGAGAGAGAAAATGAATTTGTTAAATAAAATTAAAATAAATTCTTTCAAAAATTTTGCACTGAGTGGAATTTTATCAGGTCAAATACTCAGTCTATATGCTTGAAATAAGTTATGATTATCCATAGTTCACATGTTGGAAAGTCATTTTTTTTTTACTAATTGGGTGTTAGTAGGTAGGAATTTCAAAACTAAATAGTCTAAACTAAATAGTCTATTAAATTTGATGATTTTGGATGTTAGTAGGTAGGAATTTCATGATCTGTAATTTTTTAAAATTTACTTAAAAAAATATTAACCATGAAATACAAACAATTTACCTTATAATAAACCATTTACCTATCAAATTACATCAGTCAGTGGATATCAGTGTTATTGTGTTGAACATGCAGTAAATACCAGTGGCTTGATGTTAAAATAAGCCTATACCCATTTAGTACTTTTAAGAATAGTTTCTTTGTATTTCTTGTTATTGTATTTTGAATGTCTCATCTCTGAGACAAGGACTTGTTGACTATGTGAGATCCCCATGAAATCGAGCACTATTTCCTGTTAAGTTTAATATTTTTTTTGTCGTTGGGTTTAGTCTGCTGGAAATGCACTGGGTCAGTTCAAGGGGCTTGTACCCTCGATCTGAGCTTCACTATTGCACCGACCAACCATTCAAATCAATTCCTTTTGATGGTGTGTGGAAAAATTATCAAGAAGCAATGCTACAAGGGTTTATAGGAATGGAGTTTAATATGGTTGCATCATTTTTTTTAAGATGTTGGGATATTTATTTAGTGTTGATGGCATTTTTGTTATTGTTGAAATAACATTTTTATATTGTTTAAATTGTGTTTTTGAATGTATAATTTATTTGGTGTTTTAAAAACATCAGTTTATTATATACAATTTCAATCTTTTAATTCCAATTATTTTTCTAAATTTCTAACCGAATTTTAGACTAAAACCATAAAAAAAAATCACAATACACACAAACAACTTGGTTAATGTACACAATCAACTTGGTTTATTCTTAAGCTTTGTTATATAGTGAAAAAGAAGTTCTTAGAAGTTCTTAGAGTTGATCTCTTTCTAGCTAGTTTTTAGTCACCATCTTCAAAAGACTTTGTACTGAAACAATGTATTCATTCTTGTCTGGGTTTGCAACATCAAACTTGATTTTTTTAAACATGGTAGGTTTACAGAAGCTATCACAATTCCATCACAGGATTGCACCTCTTTACTTTTAATTTTGAAATTCAAAGGTTCAAATTTGCAGGACCAACTGGTTGTTTGACTTGACTTTTGTTTGTCTTCAACTGTGTTGTCGAGTACAGTCCGGACTTTGTTCTAAATTGTACCGTTGATTGGGTGATATGGTGACTATAATTATTTTGAAAAGTAAAAGTACGATTATGATATGGTCAAATATAATTATTAGTCTAGTAATATGATTTTGGAAAGTAAAAACAATTCGCTTAAAAGAATATTATAATTCATGTTTATGATACGATTGAGATTGGCCAAGCGATCACTATAAAGAGGCAAACACAAGTCAATAGAATTGTTAATATAATAATGTGATTTAAAAAAATAAAATATTTATTTAAATATTATAATTCAATTTTACATTATTAATTTAAAAATGTGATTAAAAAAATAAATTATTTATTTAAATATTATAATTCAATTTTAGATTAAGATTGAGGATATGTATAATAGGAAGTTAGGGGAAAATAATATAAATTATAAATAATAAATTTATGTAATAGTTTTATATACCATTTAAGTTATAATAATATTTATTAGGATAAACTCACATCATTTATATTATTATATAAATTATTATTATCATTTCAATAACATTATTAGTGTTTTTAGTTTAGTGAACAACCTTAATGTCTTAATAGAAATAAAATATTCTACTATTTCAAAGCGGGTGTCAAATGATGGGACCTTGGTTGTATAAGTGGCAAGTCAGGTCGCCACCAAGTTGCATGGAGACTAGCTAGTGCAACAATGGATAGAAGGACAAGGGTGTAATGTGCAAGCTCTGGTCTGTGCAGAGGGGGGTACAGTACCATTATTCCCAATTGATGTGATCATATGTAGAAGGTTCATGAGATATATGATGTACAATGATAGGAGAGGCATAATCATGGTGCAGAGAGAAGTTTCGAAGGTTGTCAGTAAGGTTGAACAATGAAAGTTTCATTTGATAATGGAAGGAGGTGGGAAGGCTTCTGAAATCATGGTGAGACAAGACGTCAATATCTTATTTATTTATGAAATTCGAGAGGGAAAGGAGTTTAGAGTGAGCGTAGAATGGAGGCTTCCTTGGCATTGTTGGAGTGGGAAGTTGTGGGTTAGCACAAAGGTCTCTTTAGGCCTTCCACTTTCCATGAGTTTGTATCAAGGATGGAAAGGTGGAAGGCACCTGGTTACCATTGTTTGGTTCCTTGTTTGGCATCTCTATGCAAGCCAAATGAGTCAGGAATCCTTATTTTAGTTGAGTGAGAGCAAAGGAGGGTACAAGTGAAATCCTTGCCTAAGGTTTATTCCAGTTTGGTTGTTATGTCTTAAGTGGTTAGTATAGATGGGTCGAGCAATGTGCATGGGGTGGGAAGCTAGAAAGGGAAAGGGGAAAGGAACAATGGGGAATGTGTCGTGATCCATGCAATGTGGTTCCATTACCGGAGTTAATAACCTCCACTGGACACTCCACCCACCATTGGGGACTGTTGAAGCAATAAGGTATGAAAAGGGTGTTGAGGGAAGGGATAATAATTATTTATCTCTCTAGTCTTTATTTAATAATTTTTCTCTATAAGGTTAATTTTTGTCCCTATAAGCGTTGGATAATATTCATCTTTTACCATGTCATTAATATTAAGTGAAATTTTTCAATTAATTAAATTCCAACTAAATCTTGCAATCAACACTTCTCTCCCCTCCTTTAATTAATCATGTTTTTGGCTTAAATTATTAATGATTTATCTCTTTATACTTTATTTAATAATATTTAATCTACAATGACTAATTTTCCATTTACAACATCTAAAAATTTTCCACTTCTCTCAAACGTTCTCCTTAATTTTACCTTTATAAGCCCTTCCCTCAACACGTTTTTCATACATTGTTTCTTCAACATTCCTTGATGATGGGTGTAGTGTCCACTCGAAACGTTGGATGTTTCAAAAACTCCACACACAGTTTACATCCAAAAGTATAAAAGCATCATATTAAAATGTGTCAAGAGATCCATTACATATTTATATTGAGAAATGAAAAAACCATCAGACAATGGTAATACTTGAAGACCCAAAAAATAATGTAGAATGCCAAGATCTATCATGTCAAAGGAGTCAACAAGTTGTTTCTTCAATCTAAGAATGAGATCATTGTTATTGCTAGTTATGATAAGGTCATCAACATATACAACAATAGTCAAGGTGTTTCCATGAGTATGGATTAGATATAAACTCTAATCATATTCACGATGTTTGAATCCAAGTCGAAGAAAGAAATTGTCAATCTTAGCATACCAAGCTTTGGGATCTTTCTTCGAACCAAAAAGATACTTCTGAAGTCGACAAACTAGGTTAGAATCTAACACAAAATTAGGAGGTTGTTCCATGAAAAATTCTTCAGATAGATCACCATGAAGAAAATAAATATTCACATCCATTTGGTGGATATTCCATCCAAAATGAGAAGCGAGTGAAAGAATCAGTGGAATATAGTTCATCTTCACAACATGGGAAAAGATTTTAGTGTAGTCGATGCCTTCTTGTTGGAAAAAAGACCTTCACAACTAGGAAATATGTATGACTCTCAACAACACCTTAAGAGGTAAATTTGGTCTTGTAGACCCATCGGCACTTCACAATATTCTTCCCTTGAGGTTGAGGATATAAATTCCAAGTGTGATTCATTAACAAATAATCCATTTCTATCTGCATAGCTTTTTCCCATTCAAGTTTTCCTTTGGTATCTGAGTAGGTAAGAGGATCAAAGGTTCCAAGCAAATGAATCATCAATGCAACATTGGCATGCTGCTTGTGACTATGAGTTTGTCTTCATGAACATACATCACTGACATAAGGACCAACAACTGCAGTTTTCTTGGAAACCCTTCTAGGTAGACAAGAAAGGGGTAAACTTTTGTTCATTGTATAAGTTCAATCATAAGTCAAAAAAAAATCAATTGAAGGAGATGACAGACTAGTCGAAATAGAAATCGACTAACTAGTCAACTTGGAGGTTGATGGCCCAATCGAAACAGGAATAGATTTCGACTGTCTAGTTGAAGGACTAAAAATCCAAATAGGATAACGAGATTTATTAACAACATCAAAGTGGTCATCTTGTAACAATTCATAGGAGGAATTCAACAACTTGACACTAGAATATTTCTCATCAAACCATACAATTCTTTAGATAATGAATTTTGCTTGATAGGGTCAAACAATTGATAGGATTTTGGCTCTTCAGAGTATCCCATCATGAGGAAACCATGACTCTTTGCATCCAATTTATTTATACAATCATTGAAAATATGATCCCAGGAAACACTTCCAAACACACAAAGGTGGCCAACTGAGGTATTTCTTCTACACCATCATTCGATTGGAGTCACTTAAAGAACAAATCAAGTAAACATGCGATTGGGAAAATGGTTTACACACTAAATAAATTCATCCTAGAAGAGAGGATGCAAATCTTTGGCCCACAAAATAATATACCCATTTCAACTAATGTTTGGTTCTTGCATTCTGCAATGCCATTCTGATTGTTGGTAAAAGAATGAAACCTTTAATGAAACAAATAGAAAATTCTGCAAATAATCGAAGATGGAAGAAAAATTTCGAAGAGAAAGGTGGTGTCTAAAGACACCGTTACAGAACTTAAAAAATAAAATTATGATTTTAACATCACAATTCATATTGGACCTTGATATCTCCATATGATATCACTTCGGTCACTTGATCCACATGATAATAATGACCTAAGGGGTCTTCTATTTATAGCCTCAAGATCTAACCAACTTCCATGAAATAAAGAATATATTGTCCACATATAATCATTAGTTTTTAGAGTTGACTTTGTCAAATATGTACTATTGAGTCAGTTGAAAAATAATGCTTGACCCAACTAACCATGCATCCAGCTCGTAGTTTATTGTTGGGTTGGTCAATTCTCCGCCTGACTATCTTCGATTGTTGGTCGACTATCCAACCGATAGGCATGTCGACTACTCCATCGACTGATGTAGCGTTCTAGTCGATTGCTCAACCAACTATATCCAAATGTAAGTCGACCGTCTAACCGACTGAATCCAGGAAAAGTGTGATGAACCATCAATTCTTAATGTTCCAACACCCCCCATAAGCACATGTCTCTAGATATTTAGGAGGTGAAATTATTGTTAGAAATAAAAGAGATGTGATTGTTTTTACATAGACAACATATAAATATTGTCACCCAACCATAGGCACAAAAGGCCACCCTCGAGCACCTCAACCTTGACAGACAAAATAATTTTGGTAGCAGACCAATAGAAAAACAAGGCTAGCGCACCTTTCTCCAAGGGTAGTGCACCAAGCAAGAATAACCAGAAACCAAGAATAAAGTCCAAACCATAACCAAGAGACCAATTCCAACGTAAATCCAAAATATCAGTTGCAGTTGCACTCCCTCTCCAAACCTGTGCACCACTAGTCTTATGCAGTTGTGAGTGAGCGAGTGTCAAATGAGCTCTAGCGCCCTCTATTTATACTTATATATCTCACTTGACTGGGCTGAATTCTCTTTCTGAAGTATAATAACTCAATATTAAATATTCTCTTGATCATACTTGTCTTCTAGGGTTATTATCCAACGTTTTAGGGTTTCTCTTGCTTCCTGAAATATTCTTGTCTTGTCAAAGGTTACACGTAGAGGTTAATACCTCCCACAGCTACCATTATATCAACACTCTCTCCTAGATAGGGAGGTATTAAAAGAAATATTCTTGAGCACAAATAGACCATTCAACCGGTAGCATCATCATAGCCACACAAGCTATCTCATGATCATGTAGATCAACTCATGAGAAACATCATCATTATTAGTATCATCTAATAGCATCATCATCTCTCGAACCCATACTCCATTTGATTAATTGGCCATGATGTTGAATAAGTCACTCACTCCACAGAGTGATACAAGGACCATTTTTCTAATCCGAACATACAGCCTAGAGGAATGATTGTCCCAACAAATGCTGAAAGCTACGCCATGGGCTACAGATATCATTCCTACATGAATGGCAGTGTATGACTATTTTCTAATTGGATCATATGTACCATAGAGATACGTCTCTACCTATATGCCTTAGAAAATATTGGTCCTAAACCATTTTCCTAATCGGTCCATAATCTGTGCCTAGAAAAATATTAGTCCATGATATGTTAACAAACTATCAACCTAGACCATTCTCCACATAGAGAATACCTGTCCACCAACAATTTGTTCTGTCTGGACCATTCTCTGCCTAGAGAATGTCTTTCCACCAGCACACTGACTATTCATATATATGGCAATCAACTCCAACACTAGTGGCGGTCTCCATGGCACTCAGATAGTAGCATATTGCTACTATAATGCCATCCAATAGAGCAGCACAAATTTCTTTATCCATAGTATTATATAACTACTATCCAATGGTACACAACCACTCTTAATATCACACTGCTACTAACCAATGACACACAGTCACTACCAATGTATCACATCCACCACAGTAGCATACAACTACTGTCTAGAGACATACAGTCTCCAAAACAATCATATCATCTGATAACAACCTGCATAAACAATATCATGATACAAACTGAGTCATATGGGCCATTCTTCCACTCACATCTGTGATATATGGAAGATAATATTCCCTCAGAAAGTAAAACATCATCCATGGGTTATCTGGACTATTCTTCCCAAGCATAGAAGAATAATTGTCCTTGATTTCTGACCTGGACCATTCCTCCGACACTAATCATAGTGCAACCTGGAGAGAATGAGTCTGTCGTAGGGAATGTCTATCCCTGATTGTTGAATCTCAACCATTCACCTAACTAGGCCATTCCTATGGCACTAATCACAGTGCAACCTGGAGAGAATGAGTCTTCCCTAGGGAATGATTGTCTGGACCATTTCCTATGGAAATGATTGTCCTGCACCAACCTCGAAAACGAACCATTATTCAAAAATTCTCACAACTGTGAACTTTGAAAGATTAAATTCCTGGCAAGGAAGACCATTCTACTTGACCACCACTCAGAGTGACTTCCAATAAGAATGATTGTCCTAGACCATTCCCCCACACTGGCCACAAGGGGAATCAATGTCTACGACACATCAACAATCTATCATACCATTTTCATTATGAAAATGACTATCGTATCTACAACGTTTTCCTAACTGGAAAATGACTGTCCCTCAGAAATCTCAAACCACTTTCTGGTCTGGAAAGGGACTGCCCAACCTGGACCATTTTCCGAACTAGAAAATGATTGTCCATAAATCAATAACATATCAGTGCTCCCTCCCAACCTAGGATTAATCACTTCATTTTTCAATAAGGAAGTCGTCTCCATGAGCCCCATCTTGTCCCTTAAGTACGCAAACTTTTCATCTTGGATGGAGGCTTTACCAAAATATCTTTTATCTTCTCATCTGTGGAGATATACTGGAGAACCACTTCTCCCTATGGACTTTATCACGGAGAATATAATTCTTGATATCAATGTGCTTCGACCTATCATCGAACATCGGGTTCACGGTTGAATTCAACACCTAATAAGACATTCCAAAAACCAACTTATGGAGCCACACTGCTTCCACAAAAGCATCACAAGCTGCAATATACTCAACTTCTATAGTGTTGAGTGCAACAGACTTATTTTTCCTACTATCCCATGACATCGTGGAGAATATCAAACTAAAACATATCCAAGTAGTATTTCTTCTATCATCTGCACTCCCTTCCCAATATGAATCGATAAATACATGCAGTTGTATATCATAAATTAAACGTACCACAAAACAAATATTTGGCTAATTATTCTCCAAATACATTAATGAGCCAATCAATTGTCAATACAAACATGGGTCTACTAGATCAGAGTCTCTCAACTTCTTCATATCTTTCATCATGGGAGTTTTCCATGAATTTGCAATCCATCATCCCAGACTTTTGAATAACCATTTCAATATACCTCTATCATAGGAGGAAGTATATTAGAGGCTCTACACCAAGTTTTCTTCAATCCATACAAGTTCTTCTTCCATTTCCATACAAGGGTCTCTTTCTAGTATACCTCAAAACCTTGAGGTTTCTCTACATATGTTTCTTCTTCAATTATTTTGTTGAGAAGAATAGTATTTACATTCATCTGATGTAAACTCTAACCCATGGATACTGCAGGAGATATAATGGATCAGGTAGAGGTATGTTTGGTTATTGGAATAAGCTATCATCATAGTCTTCTCCCTCCTTCTAGGAGAACCCTCTAGCCCTTAGTCTTTCCTTGTATCTATCAATGTTCAAGTATTTTTCACAATTTCTTACATACATTATTCTTCATCACAGCTTCCTTCCATTCATTGTGCTTGACTGCTTCTATTAGATTCAAACTGGTTCAATTGGTTGTTTTGAATTTTTCTTTCTTTCTTGTAATCTTCATGTTCTTCCTCATGCTTTTCTTCAATGTTGGAGTACATTGAATCTTCTATAGATTACATGCTATTCTTTTCTAAAGGCTTCAACCTTCAATCATAGGAACATAAATGTAGATGGACAACCAAGAATAATCAAGGCTTCCTTTTGAAGAAGACTTCTTCTAGAGTCAAGTTGAACACGTGTTTATTATCAGGGTTGCTACTTCCAATGAAGAAGTTGGACAGATACTTTATGGTATTCATTGATTCTTCAATGGATCATATCGTTGGGGATTATCTCCCTCATAATCCCGACTTTGTGCCTGAATGATAAATATGCATGCTCTTCTTTTGCAATTATGTGATCAACTCCCTCCATCTGAGAGAGTCCATGCTTCTGTCTGCTGCATCTCTCTTTGCTTTCTGCAAGGTGTCACAAGTATGTTCTAGTTTCCTTTTGATTCCTGACTTCCTTCAAGTCTGACTCCTCTGAGTCTCTTTAAGTTTGTTTCTATCTGTTCTGATTGTTTCCTATCTAGTAGTTGTGTCATCCTTATAAACTTCTTCTATGACAACTTCCGCAAGTATTGTTCATCAAACATATTTCACAAGGGTACCTGCCTGGAACAAGAACAACAAGAGAAAACAAGAAATATCTATCTAGAGGAGATGTTAGTTCAATTTGCGAACAAGTACAATAAGCATCTATATCAATAGTATTCATATGCAGTCGAGTATTCATTGCACTTAGAAATAATCAAATCCTTCAAAGACTTCTTTCACAATTTGTAATGTAGCAATTATCAACCTTGATATACACAAATTTGAAGCTTAACAATTTAATCAAACTTGGAACCTAAAGCCTCAACTGCTATGGAGGGTGTGCTTGTTCCTCTGAATGCACTGAATCTAATATTACAACGCAGAAAAGGTATCTAATACTTTTCTTGCAAACACACTCATGTTTTGCTAGATGATATAACTTGGATAACATATACAAGTGTATACCTTTGAAGTATTGTAACATCGTCCAACTTGTCTTCCAATCTGAAACTAGATACCATATTGACAAGAAGAGATTAGATTAAATTATTAGAACAATCTAGAAACTCTAAAATTTCAACTTTGACCATAGAATCAATTTGACCATAAGTCAACCTTTGACTTTGACAAGTCAACCTTTGACCTTGACCAGTCAAAATTTGACTAGAAATTCAAAACTGATGTTTTTGCTAGCTGAGGGTACCAAGAGGTGATCTAGGATAGGGTGCACTAGGATTTCAAGGAATTAGGTCAAATGCTTCATCATAAGTGCCCAAACACAAGGGTTAGGGTTTGTTGCAGCTGCATAATTAGAAAACCTAGATGCAGTCGTAACTGGTGCTATAATGAGCTTAAAAAATAACTCCCCAATCTATATTCCAGTGGTTAGACTATCTAAATATAGTGTGGGCCCATAACCTATTAAAAATAAAATATATGTGCTTGTTTTTCCATAAACAATATAGCAATATTGTCACCCAACCATAGGCACAAAGGCTACCCCTGAGCACCTTAACCTTAACAGACATAATAATTTCGGTAGCAGACCAATAACCAACCAAGTCTAGCGCAAATTTCTCTAAGGGTAGTGAACCATGCAAGAATAAACAGAAACCAAGAAGAAAGTACAAACCATAACTAAGAGACCAAGTCCAACCAAAATCCAAAATCTCAGTTGCAATAGTTTCAGTTGTACTCCCTCTCCAAACTTACGCACCAATATTCTTATGCAGTTGTGAGTGAGTGAATGTCAAATGAGATATAACGCCCTCTATTTATACTACTCTATCTCACTTGATTGGGCTTACTTCTCTTTCTGGAGGCTAATAACTCAATATTAAATATTGAATAAGTTTATGAATCCTAGTGCCCTGTTCCATATGAAACGAAATTTTTGGTGCCCAAGACTATGACACTCAAGGTTCGGTGGGATTCTCATATGACACGGAAGGTTTGTTTATCAAAAAGAGAATCCTCAAGGTTTGTGGCAGTCAGGTGGTACGAGGCTTGTGGGGTGGTTTCAAAATCCTACTTCTTGAAGTCATGACTAGCAGGAAATAGATTATATGTGGGCCATAAGATAGGTGGGGCCATGCCTACCCAAGCAGCATAAGTGGGGCCTTGTTTACCCACCCTAGAGAAATGGCTACGGCTGGCCTTGCTTACCTAAGAAAAGGTACAAACCTTGCCTACCAAGCACAGGTCTTGAGCCAACTTGTCTTCTAGGGTTATTATCCAGCATTTTAGGGTTTCTCTTACTTCCCGAAATATTATAGTCTCATCAAAGGTTACACATAGAGGTTAATACCTCCCAGATCTACCATAATATCAACAATTATGTCATCATGACACCCCCCCATAATTGTAGCTTCATGAATACCAAGCATCATACAGAGCTTGATAAATGTAACTTTAGCTAAAGGTTTGGTAAATATATCATCAATTTGATCATATGTTCTACAATATTCAAGAGAGGCAATTTTCTCATGAACCAACTATCTCAAATACTGAGAATGGATCTCAACATGCTTCATCTTACTGTGGGAAACAATATTGTCAACAACCTATATGGAACTTTTATTATAACAATATGTTGTAGTTGAGGTCTAAACAGGAAATTCAAGCTCACCCAAAATTTGGTGGATCCATACTACTTTAGTACTTGCTTGAATGATGCCATGATATTTTTATTGTATAGTAGAAAAAGAGACTACCTTATTTTTCTTGCACAACCACGTCGACGGTCCAATGCTAAAACAAAAAACATAACCAAAAGTGGACTTATGTTCTTCATTATCGCGAGCCCAGTCATAGTCCATGAAGCCAACTAGTGAATTTGAACTTCGACAATACTTGATACCAGAATGAGTGGTACCCTTAATATAGAAGACAATTTGTTTTACTAGTTTCTAGTGGCTTTCTTTAGGGTCTCGTATAAACCAAGAAACCACACTAACAACAAAGGAAATGTCATGTCAACTATGAGTAAAATAAATAAGACTGTTGACTAGTTGTCGATAAAGTGTAGCATCAACGATGGGTGTTTTACAAGTTTTGGTAAACTTTACTCCAGATTGAAAAGGAGTAGCACATGACTTACAATCATCCATCTTAAAACATGTCAAAAGATCCATCACATAGTTATATTGAGAAATGAAAACACCATCACACAGTGGTAATACTTGAAGATGTTGAGCACACACTTATACTAAGAGGGGGGGGGTGAATCAGTATAAGGATATGTTTTTTGTTTTAACATTCATAAACCATAATGAAGCAATCACACAAATGTAACAACTATAAGACACAATATTTAATGTGGAAACCATTTCGGGAGAAAACCACAAAAACTTCCTTTTCTAAATTTGTAGGCACCAACCTATAGTTACAAATGTTTGTAGACACCAACCTACTGGAGACATTAATCCCCTCCTACAGGAGACACCAACCCCCTCTATTGTTTTCAATGTAGGCACCAACCTACTTACAAATTTACAAGTTATTCATATTCAATTCCTTCACTAGTCTATTTGATGCTTATGTCTTCACCAAATATGCTCTATGCTCATTACTTCTACTTTCACCAGATCTTCTCTACACTCGCTAATTCTACTTTCGTCCGATATGCTCGGTGGTCACTCCTGCTTTTTCTCTGCATTCACGAGATCTTCTTTCTTCTTCTTCTAGTTCTTCCTTAGATCTACCTTTACAAGTCTTTCTTTCTAGGATGCCAGATCTATTTGCTAGAACACCAGATCTGATCTTCGCTAATATTTAATCATCCCTCGTTGAATGATATTCAATTTTCAGTCCTCAAATAATATACATAAGAATATTACATTTTCACCCTCACAAATTATTTCTCACAATCCTCTTCTCATTTTATACTTTACCATTAGTTATACATGAAAAGTCATGTTCATTTGAAAATACATGACTTTTATTAAATAAATAATTAATTTCCCTTTTTTTTATTTTTTAATTTAATTTTCAACATACCATGGGTAAAATACCACCATGGGTTTTAAAACCATATGAAAATAAAATTTTCACTTTTACTCCACTTTCAATTTTACATTTTTTAATCCACTTTCATGTTTACTCCACTTTTACATAACTTCATTTCTAATCCACTTTCACGTAACTTCATTTCTAATCCACTTCTAATTTTGTATTTATTAAAGTAAAATTTCCTTTGAATATTTATATGTGAATACTTAATTACCTTTGACATCAATGAAAATAATTTATTCAACAATCTCCCCCTTTGTCATTGATGGAAACCTTGTACTCAAAAACATGTAATCCTCTAGAAATAGAAAGAATTATCCCTTGTCTGCAACTTTGCCCCTATATGTAATTCTCCTCCACCTATCTGCAACTTTCCCCCTGTCTATAATTCTCCCACTTTGACATCAATGACAAAGGCATGCTCCCCTGAGTTGTGCTTCTTTACTAGTGAGATGAGAGGGATGTCACTCCCAACTTATGTATAAGATATGCAAATGTTTCTCTGGGAATGGGTTTGGTAAAATATTTGCAACTTATTCCTTGGTAACAATGTATTCTGGCTTGACACTTTGTTCGGATACATTTTCTCTTAGGAAGTGGTACTTGAGTACTTGATGGGAATATTATTTGTCTTTGAGTGCATAATAAGATTCTTTGAAATGTTCATTGCACTTATGTTGTCACAGATGATTGATATTGGTTGATCATATTCTACCTTGATATATTGTAGTGTTTCCTTCATCCAAAGAACTTGTGTGCAACATGTTATTGCTACAATATACTCTAATTATACTATGGATAGAGAGATTGAATACTATTTCTTACTCAAACAAGACACACAACGGTTGCCCAAAAAGAATGCTCCTCCACTTGTACTTTTTCTATCATCAACACTACATGCCCAATCTACATTTGTATTTGTTGTTATACTAAAATCTTCACATCTTGAGTACCATAATCCAAAGTCCAAGGTGCCCTTTAGATAATTGAATATCCTCTTTAATTCTTGCACATGAATTTCATTTGGTGCAGCGTGAAATCATGCAACCAATCCTACTGCTTGCATAATTTATGGCCTTAATGTCATCACATATAGTAGGCTTCCAATCATTGACCTATACAATGTCTGATTTTATTTTGGAGATTCATCATTTTTGCTCAATTTACAACATGTGACCATAAGTGTGTTGACTGGTGTACAATCTTCAATTATGAATTTCTTCAACATTTCCTTGATGTACTTGGTTTGTGAAATGAATATGCCTTTGTCAGATTGAAAAATTTGTAAGCCAAAAAAGAATGCCAATTAACCAAGAATAGACATCTCAAATTCCTTTTGCATTTCTATTGCAAACTCTTGGCACATTTATTTCATACTGCCTCCAAGAGTAATGTCATATACATAAACCACAACAATCAACTGATTTTATGCTATTGTCTTGATGTATATATTAATATCAACAATTCCTCTTTTGAAGCCTTATTATTGTATATATTTATCAAGTATTGAATACCAGGCTCTAGGAGATTTTTTTAGCTCATAAAGTGCTTTATTCAATTTTCACACACGATCCTTATTTTCTAACAATAAGAATCATTCTGGTTGTTCAATGTATACTTCTTCCTATAAGTTACCATTGAGAAAGGCATACTTGACATCCATTTGATAGACTTTGAAGTTCTTGAAACATGCAAATGCAAAAAACATCATGATAGCTTCTAGTCTAGCAACTGGGGAAAAGGTTTCTTTGAAATCAATATCTTCAACTTGAGAATAACCTTTACAAACCAATCTTGCTTTATTTCTCATTAATTTCCCATCTTCATTCAACTTGTTCCTAAAAACCCACTTGGTTCCAATTACAATTTTATTTGTCGGCCTCGGAACAAGTTCCCATGTTTCATTCTTATTAATTGTACTCATCTCTTCTTCCATAGCATCAATCCAATGCGTGTATTCGTTGTCTTCTATAAAATTCATAAGCTCTATTTTAGATAGAAAGGAGAAGTTTTCATATTCTGGTGCACCAGCTAGTCTTCTTCTAGTTTGATCTCTCGTATATTTATCACCAAGAATTAGATTTTCCAAATGATTCTTTTAGAAAAATATATATGGTGTCTTCGTATCTTGTAATTGTGTTTCTTCTTCTTCATTTTCTTCTCCTTATTCTTCTTTTTCTTCTTTGCAACCTAGCTCATCTTCTTGAACATTTACTTGTGTTTTCACCTTCTGGTTCTCCGCTTCATCAAATTTGCATTGATACTCTCTACAATTTTGCGTAATGTTGTATTGTAACATTTTTAATCTTTGTTGCTTCATGAATAACCAAGAAATATACCTTCATCAGCTCTGGAGTCAAATTTTCCCAAATCCTCATCATCTCTCTTTATGTAGCACTTGCTTCTAAAAACTTTGAAGTATTTAAATATTGTTGGTCTACCTTTCCATGATTCATAAGGTGTTTTTTTGTTGTTGAATCTTATTTTCCCTCTATCTGTTTTTTTGGTGTTTTGACCACTTCTCTCCAAAACTATCTGATAGCTTGGATTCATTCAACATTGTTCTTTCCATATCTTGTACATTTCAATTTTTTCTTTCTACCACTCCATTCTTCTGTGGAGTTCTTGTGGATGAGAAATGTCTTTTTATCCCATGAGTCTCAAAAAATTATTCAAATTCATTTGAGATAAACTCACCTCCTTTGTCTAATCTCAAACACTTGATTTTCAAATTAGTTTCATTTCCAACCAAATATTTTAATGCTTTGAACTTCTCAAAAGCTTCATATTTGTCTTTTAGGAACATAACCCGTGTCATTCTAGAATAATCATTAATGAGCAACATGAAGTAATTTTCACCTTGTAGACTTTGTGTTCTTGTTGGCCCACAAAGATCTGTATGAATGAGTTCCAATGGCTTCATTGTTGAGTACTCATTTGATTTAAATCTTGTTCTTGTCTATTTTCCATGTTGACATTGCTTGTAGAGAGTGTTTGAAGGTTTAACAATATTTGGCATGTCTCTCACTACTTGTTTAGTGTTGTTTGAGAATCCATGAAAATTCATTCTTTGTTACATACATGATTATTTATTGTATGTGTTCTACAATCTATTTATTTATGACATAAATGGTTACAACAAAATAAATAGTCAAAGAAAGAATTTGGTACCAGTTCATGTGAGGTCTCCTTAGTGGGAAATATATTTTGAATCTGTCCTTGTTGTCGTTTGGAGAAATGCCAACTTTTTGCAGAACATTATTTTCTTTCTTCTTGTTGTCTTCATCACTGATGGAACTTTTGAGTACATCATCATAGATTTTAGATTTTCCTTCATTTACTTTCTTTGATGGCCCTGGAACTTATGGATCCTCTTTGGTTCTTATCTAACTCTTATCATAACCAAGAACCATCTTAATAAATGGTGAACTTTGAAAATTGATAATATTATCTAAGGTTTTGACACTCTTTGTAATGTCCCCAACTAGGTTATGTGGGTATATTATGTTTTCAATCCAAAAAAAAAATTTATTCTTGTGTAAATATGTCAAAAATTGGTATTAATGTTGTTGTTAACCCCTTACGAACAATTTTCTCATATAGGAATATTGTCAAACACATTGCATGCATCCATTACACATAAAATAGAGCAGATAACCACGACATCTTATTATGGATGACAATTACAAAAATACCATGATATCTAATGGATGTAATAATATATGCAAAATAATCCTTAACACACAAGTCTAATGGCTACAAAAAAGTTGCACAAATATACTAACGGAAACAATACAACAAAACCTGGAATGATACCAATCTATGATGCTCCCTACAACACTCTGCTTCGATAGTATTTTCTCTACTAGCGTCCCTCCCGTAACATACGAACCCGATCCAAATGGCATGTTGTAACCCCGATCGCAAATATCCTCGTTGGACAATTGCTATATGTCTAACGGTGCCTTGCAGGATACCCTGTACTCAACCCGTGGGGATGCCCTAAACTTCAATTTCTCTGAAACCCTCCTGACACCTGAAAACGTATGAGCTAGGCCTCATCCAAAAAGTTTTGTAAACCTCCTACGTACCTCTGTATCTCTTCAAATGAATGCAAAACTCCCAAGTGAATATCTAATGGAAGTCCTAGATGGTCTCCCTCTCTTGTCCGGCTAAGGTGGATATTTCACCACGGAAACTAGACTGTAGTAGTAGAAGGTTTTTTCTAAACCCTAACAAAACAATGGCTCCAAGAGCACTCCAAAACGAAAGATTAAATCATAATGCCAAAGAGAAGGGATACCCCTCTATTTATCCTTCCTCTGGACCTTCTATATCTTTCCCCTTTTTAACCAAATCAAACACTCACTTTATTTTCCCTTCAATTCCATTTAAATATAATTATTTATTTTATTTAATGTCACTTTAAGATTTATCATTCTAGTGACACCAAATAAACCTCCTTGACTCCCTTTCCCTTGTTGAGTATATCCTACAGGATTCATATAGGCTATTGAGTCATCCTCTGTCATGATCAATTGGAAGGAGACATTACACTCTTTTCAAACTTCAAGATTTTGTTCAACTGAGTAGTTGACTTTTCCAAATCCTTTCTTAAGGAAACAAGTTCATCTTCTAGCTTCCTGCAATTTTCTTTCTTTTCCTTCAGTTGTATTCTCACCACTTCTTCTATCCTTCTTTCCTCTTCTAATCGAACTTTTAGGCTTATGATAATCTTTTTTTATTCTTCAAGGCTTTGTGACATTTTGGATTTTGCATCATGATCCTCTTCTTCATATTTATGCAGTTGCTCCTTTGTTTACAATTATTTTTCCTCAGCTTCTTTATTTTTCTTAAGGCACACATGAGTTATTCTTCAAGATCCACTTCTCCTTCTATTTCATTTATTTTCTCTTCTTCTGAATCCATTATTTCTTTGTCTTCATCAAACTTTATTGTGTTTTTCGTAAAGAGAGGTTCTTCTCTATCACTACTGGAGTTTCTTTCATTGTTTTTTTCTAGATGAGTCACTGACCCCTTTTGAGTAGAGGCTCTTCTTATACTTATAATAATACTTCTTATTTTCATGCTTGTCTTGTTTGAGGATATTTTTGTATTGATGACGTTTTCTCTTTACGTTATAGTCTTCTTCATTATCACTACTTTCATTTTTCGCACATTGACACTTAGTAGCAAAATATCCTACTTTTGCACAGTTAAAGAATTTAAAGGGAAACTTGCCTTTGTATTTTCCAGATCTCTTTTTTATTTTTATCACAAAATTTTCTTCCTTTGTGTCTGATTCATAGATGGAACAATCGCTTCCTTTCTGATATTTGTTCTTCATCTTATTTGAGGTTATGAAAGCTACTTCTCTCTTTGATGTTTTTTCCTTTTTAGTTCTTATTTCATATGCAGTGAGGATCCCATGCAATTTATCCATTTTTAATTTATCCAGATTGTTTGTTTCCTCAATGGAGGAAATTTTGGCATCAAATATTAAGGGAAGTGACCTCAACACCTTTGGGACAATCATTGGTTTTGCAGTTGTTTCACCAAGTCCTCTGATGGTGTCACATTTTCGTCCACACAGAGGAGAGAGGCTACAACATTTTCTCTGTCTTTCATATTCAGACTCTCAAACTATCTTCTATGAGTCTGTAACTTAATCTTCTTGACCTTGTCTTCACCTTCATGGATGTTTTGAAGTTTTTCCCAAATTTATTTCACTGATTTCCAATGCATTACTTTGGAAAACTTTGATTCTGGCAGTCCACACAAGATGGCATTCATGGATTTTGCATCATTTTCACTAGCCTTTTTCTGGATCATATATTTTGGTGGAGTTTTTGGGGATGTATAACCAAGGGCCATTAGATATGTTCACATCCTTATACTCCATAAGGCATAGTTAGTTCTATCAAACAACAGAGCCTTGTTTGTAGAGAAACCTTCCTGACCGACCATGTGTGCTCCCGATATCTACCTTCTAGTGGTTAGACTACTCTAAAGGAAGCTACTCTGATACCAATTGTTGAGCACACATTTATACTAAGAGGGGGGGTGAATTAGTATAAGACTATGTTTTTATTTTTAACATTTGTAAACCATAATAAAGAAATCACATAAATGTAACAACTAGAAGACACAATATTTAACATGGAAACCCTTTCGGGAGAAAACCACAAAAACTTCTTTTTATAAATTTGTAGGAACCAACCTATAGTTACAAATGTTTTTAGGCACCAACCTACTAGAGACACTAATCCCCTCTTCTTTTTGTAGGCACTAACCTACATGAGACACCAATCCCATATGTTGTTTGTATGTACCGACCTATAGGAGACACCAATCCCATATGTTGTTTGTAATGTAAGAACCAACCTACTTACAAGTTTATAATTTATTCATATGCATTTCTTTCACTAGTCTTATTGTTGCTTCTATCTTCACCAAATCTACTCTATGCACGTTACTTCTTCTTTCACCAGATCTGCTCTGCACTCGCTACTTCTCCTTTTGTCAGATTTGTTGGGTGGTCGCTCCTTTTGCTTATGCTCTACCTTCACCAAATATTCTTGGTTCTTCTTCTAGTTCCTCCTTTACAAGTTTTGCTTGCTAGAATGCCAAATCTATTTGCTAGAACACCAGATCTGATCTTCGCTAATATTTAAACGTCGCTCCTTGAATGATATCCAATTTTCACTCCTCAAATAATATGCATAAGAATATTACGTTTTCACCCACCCACATTATTTCTCACAATCCTCTTCTTATTTTATACTTTACCATTAGTTCTACATGAAAAGTCATGTTTATTTGAAAAGACACGACTTTTATTAAATAAAAAATTAATTCCCCCCTTTTTTATTTATTTTTCAACATACCATGGGTAAAATACCACCATGCGTTTTAAAACCATGTGAAAATACCGTGTCCACTTTTACTCCACTTTCACTTTCATATTTTTTAATCCATTTTCATGTTTACTCCACTTTTATGTAACTTCATTTCTAATCCACTTTCATGTTTTGCTCCACTTTTACGTAACTTCATTTCTAATCCACTTTCACGTAACTTCATTTCTAATCCACTTCAAATTTTGTATTTATTAAAGTCACATTTCATTTGAATATTTATATGTGAATACTTACTTACCTTTGACATCAATGGTAATAATTTATTCAACAAAAGACCCAAAAAATAATGTTATTTCTTCAATCTGTCATGTCAAAGGAGTGAACATGTTATTTCTTCAATATAAGGATGAGAGAATTATTATTACCAGTAATGAGAAGGTCATCTACATGAAGATCAATAATTAAAGTTTATCCATTGATATGGAGTACATAAAATCTATGATTATATTCACAAAATTTGAAACCGAGTTGAAGAAAGAAACTGTCGATCTTAGAATACCAAGCACGGGGAGCATGCTTCAAACCATAAAGTGAATTCATGAGTTGACAAACGAAGGTTGAATCTGTCACAAAACTAGGTGGTTGTTTCATGAAAATTTATTGAGATAGGTCTCCATGAAGAAAGGAACTCTTCACATCCATCTAATGGATTTTCCATCCAAAATGAGCAGCAAGGGAAAGAATAAGTTTAACAGAGTTCATCTTTACAATAGAGGAAAATGTTTCAATGTAGTCAATTCCTTATTGTTGAGAAAATCCCTTCACAACCAAGCATGATTTATGTCACTTAATGACAACTTAAGAGGTAAATTTAGTTCAATATACCCATCGACACTTCACAATGTTATTTCCTTGTGGTTAAGGAACTATTCCCAAGTGTGATTCTTCGACAAAGACTCAATTTTTGTCTACATCGAATGTTCCCATTGAGGTCATCCTTAAGCATTGAGTAGGAAACATGATCATAATTTTCAAGTACATTAGTCATCAAGGAAACACTATCATGTTCTTTTTACTTTGAGTTTGTCGTTCGGAGGAAATGTTGCTGACATCAGATCTAATAGCTTCAATTGTCTTGGCATCCCATCTAGGTAGAAAAGAAACATGTGACATGTTGTCAACAATAGCAGGTCAATTAGAAGTCGAAAAATTTTCATTTGACGAAGATGGAAAACCAGTTGAAATAGAGGATGATGGACTAGTTAACTCAGATTTTGATGGTCTAGTCGAAATAGGAACAAGAGTTGACTATCCAGTTGAAGGACTGAAATATGGAGTAGAAGAACTAGTTTCAGAGACAACATTGACAGGATCATCTTGTAGCAATCCATAGGAGGCATTCAATACGCTTGATTCTATAAGACTTCTCATCAAACCATACATTTAGTTTTATAATGATTTGTCATTTGATAGGATCAAACAATCGATAGGATTTCGAATCTTCATAGTATCCCATCATGATGCAAGCATGATTCTTTGCATCCAAATTCTTGTTGCAATCATCAGAAATATGAGCCCATGAAACACATCCAAACAAACAGTGGTGGTTGACTGAAGACTTCTTTCCATACCAGCGTTTGACTGGATTCATGGAAGGAACAACTCGAGTTGAGATGTGATTCAACAAATAGTTTGGAAAATACACTACTGCATCCCAAGAGTGAGGAGGTAGATCTTTGGCCTGCAAAATACATCTAGCCATTTTGACTAACATATTATTCTTCCATTATATGATTCCATTCTATTAAGGTGTGTAAGGAACCAACCACTACCAGTCAATACCATATCGAACCATGTATTCTTCAAGAGGTTGACTTACATACTCACCACCATTTTTTAATCTCAAGCACTTGATGGGTTGACCGTGTTGCTTTTCAACAAAGGCCCTAAAATCCTTGAAATTTTCAAAGACAAGGTTCTTATTCTTCAGAAAATTGACCCATGTGAAACAAGAGACACAATCAATGAAAGTTAAAATATACCTTGCAACTTCCAAGGAAGGTATATTGATGCAACAAACATCATTGTGAACTAGCTCCGGGAGGTTCTATGCTCGCCATGCTTTGCTAGAGTCAAATGGTACATGATGATGATTTCCAAGAACACAACCTTTATAGAATCCTTCAAGGGGAAACACTTTAGGTAAAACAAAAACCATGTTCTGAGTTTCCATCAACTGTAGACTTTGAAAATTTAGGATTCTAAGTCATTCATGACAAATTCGAATTTGCTCGTTAGTGTGAGAAACAAGAGTAGTCGTTCCACTATTGGGTCGAGTCGTGTCATATAATTTATATATACTATCCTTCAGGTCGAGAAACCCTCTGGTGACATTCAACTTACCTTTCTTTAAATCATGAACATAGAACTAATCTAGCCAAAATTCCATAATCTTACATGTTTTTGTTAATTGAGCAACAGACAACAAATTGGCACTAAGGTTTGGCACATGATAAACATTGAACATTCTCCCATGTTGAAAAGTAGCATCACCCTGACCAACAATATCCAAAGAAAAATCATCAGCACCATGGATCTTCCTCTCATTAGCTTCATCCAAGGACGTGAATGAGGAAGCTTCTCTAGCCATGTGATCAATTCACCTAGAGTCGACTACCCATTCATTTTGTGTAGAATGAGATAGTAAGGTGTGAGAATTTCTGACTTAGAAGGTGAAATTATCAGCGGGTCGATGAAAAACTGACATGTCTCCTTCAAGGCGTTTAACCTTATGCTCTAAATAATCTATCTTCTTATAAAATACTTTATCCACATGTCCAGTCTTTCCACAACACTAAAATGTCTTCTTCTTTCGACTTAGTTGGGGTGTATATGTTTGTCCCTTATGTTTTTGGTCATGGCATCTAGGTCTATGTGTAGAGTTATCAAACCACACTCTTTCCCTATGATACAACTTTATTTTTCCTTTGAGCAATTGGGCTTGATGTTTACCACCAAGATTTCCTTCTCCAAGTAATCTCTGTTGATTAGTAATCAAAAGGCCATAGAAATATTCAAAGGTGTAGTCCTTACCATTTTCCTTGCATGCTTGTCAGTTGGTGCAGAAATTTGAGATGACAAATAGAATGATGTTCTCAAATTCATTAGGACCAGCTTGATGATTTGTCCACCCTTCTTCTGATAATTCTTTCCATCTTCTCCCAATTGCAAACAAAATTCTTTGACACGTGCCAAATATTCCTCTATTCTATCAAAAGAATGAATATTGAGAGAGATCACACTCTTTTTCCAACTGCATGACATGGCTCTCGTCAATTCGGTCAAACAATGAATTCAACTTCTTCAAAAATTGATGAGGGAAATCGATTCCACTGAGGAAAAACCAAATCTCCTGCAAGATACAGGTTGTGTTGAACCCCACGGCCTCATTCTTCTTGCCATCAAAAATAAACTTTTCCTAATTATATGTTGGATCTAGAATCACAATCTTCATATACTTCCATAGTCCTTTACTCTTTAGCAAGTTTTCCATGTTTGGTTCCCTTACTACATAATTAGATATGTTCAAAACAACATAATCAAACTTCGAAGCCATATTTGATATCTAGATAGAAAGTTCTATTTCAAAGGTTCCAATTGACAACCAGAGTCAATCACACAATGATCTGACTCAACAAGGTTTCCAGATAATAGATGAGGTCTCAAACCATTGGCTCTAATACCATGTTTGGAAAAGGGTGTAATCTATAACAAAATAGACATAAAATTCTACAGATAACTAAAAAGGGAATTAAAATTTCAAAGACAAATGTGGTGTCTGAAGACACAATTACAACATTTAAGCAATGTGTATTATGATCAGAACATCACAATGCATATTAGACCTTGATATCGTCATATGATATCACTTCGATCACTTGATATGCATGATAATAATGACCCAAGGTGTCCTCTATTATAGCCTCGAGATCTAACAAAATACCATGAAATTGGGAATATCTTATCCACATATAACCGTCAATTGCTAGAGTTGACTCCATCATTTATGTGTTGTTGAGTCGACTCAACAAGGATACTCAACCTGACCGACCATGCATCCAACTCGTAGTCGATTACTGGGATGGTCGATCCACCACTTGATTGTCATCAATTGTTGGTCTATTGTCCAATTGATATGCATGTCCACTACTCAACCAACTAATATAGGGTTTTGGTTGATCACCCAAATAACTTTATCCAGATGTAGATCGACCACCCAACCAACTAAATCCAGGAGAAGTGTGATCAAACATCAATGACTGATGTTCCAACATGGATGAGGAGTATGAGGAACTAACCCCTACTACTCAATATCAAATCGAGCTAGGTATTCTTAAAAATTTTGATTCACATAATCACTACCATTTTCTTATATGAAGCACTTGATGGATTGACCTCATTGATATTCATCAAAGGCCCTGAATTATTTGAAATTTTCAAAGAAAATATTCTTATTTTTTGAGAAATAAACCCAATTGAAGCGAGAGAGATGGTCAATAAAGGTCAAAATATGGATTTCACCTACTAAGGAAGGTTGATTGATGAAACAAAGATAATTGTAAACCAACTCTAGGAGGTTCTATGCTCACCACGCTTTGCCAAATTTGAATGGTGTCTAATGATTTTTCCAAGAACACATCCTCTACAGACTCCATCAGGGGGAAACAATTTGGGTAGACCAACAACCATATTCCGAGTTTTCGTTGATTAAAGACTTCAAAATTTTAGGTGGTTGAGTCATTCATGCTAAGTTTGACTTCGTTCATCAGTGTGAGAAATAAGAATAGTTGATTCAGAGTTGGTTCGATTCATGTCACACAACTTATAAAAATTGTCCTTCAGGTCAAGAAACCCTCTGGTGACAATCGATCGACCTTTCTTAAAATCTCAAACAAAGAATTGATCTGGGAAAAACTCCACAATATTGATTGTTTGTGTTAATTGAGAAAGAGAACAAAAATTGTCAATGGGGTTTGGTACATTATAGACATCAACAATCTTCCCATGTCAACAGGGATCATCACCATGACCAGAAATGTCGAGAGAAAAGTCATTAGCAACATAAATATTTCTCTCCACAATTTTTTCTAAGGATGTGAACAAGGAATCATCCTTATCCATATGATGTGTACACCCATAATCAACTACCCATTCATTATGCACATCATGAGAAAGAAACACTTGAGAAGTTTTGACTTGTAAGGTGAAAATATCAGTGGGTCAATGAGAAATGCACATGTCTCCTTCAATTCTTTTGTCATTCTCTTCCAAGTCATATCTCTTCTTGTATCAAACTTTCTCCACATTTCCATTCTTTCCACAACACTGACATGTCTTCTTCTTTCGATCCTGACAGGGTGCATCTTTATTCCCTTTAGGTTTTTGGTCGAGGCATAGAAATTTATACAAGGGTATCAAACTAGCCTTTTTCCTTATGATTCACTTTTCCCTTTCCCTTGAGAAAGTGATCCTGGTGTTTTCCACCAATATTGCCTTTATCAAGAAATATATTTTGATTAATGATCAATGAGCCACAAAAAGATTCAAAAGTATAAGCCTTTCCATCTTCCTTGCACGCCTTCCAGTTGGTGTAGAAAGTCGAAACAAACACATGGAATGGTGTTCTCAGATTCATCAAGACTAGCTCGATGATTTATCTATCTTTGTTCAAATAACTATTTCCACATTTACCCAATTTCAACCGCAGTTCCTTTACACATGTCAAATAGTCCTCAATTATGTCAAAAGAATGAGGATCAAGAGAGCTCAACTCTTTCTCCAATTGCATGATGTGGCTTTCATTGACTCTATCAAATAGAGACTTCATCTTCTTATAGAATTTATGAGGGAAAGAAATTTTGTTGGTGTGAAATCGAATCTCCCACGAGATATAGGTCATGATGACCCCAATAGCCTCATTTTTCTTCCCATCAACAACGAATTTGGCCTAGTTGTCTATTCGATCTAGAATCACAATCTTCGTATATTGCCACAATAATTTACTCTTTAGTATGGTTTTCATGTCTCTAATATTGGATTAAAGCTCTCTACCTAGTGAACATACTCCTAATGACAATGTTTCGTTCAAATCTTCATGTGTTTTATTCTTATCTTGAACACAGTTTTTGATTTGTGCAAAGTACATTTCATTTCCTTTCAGCTATTGTATAACTTGTTTTTACTGATATGCAACCTGCCAAACAACTAATGCTTTGGTGAATATTTGTTTTATTTGCAACCTGTGGGAGTAACTATGTTTTTGATACATGTTTAATTTATTGAAATGATATTCTAAGTATTGAACTTCTTACAGCATCTTATTCATCGAGTAGTCTGTTGTTTCCCTTTGTTTTTCTATTATTTCACTGGTCTGCCATTAGTGTGCTACCAGCCAAGGAGGACCCTCATCTATATCATTCTCCCAACCCAACCTCCCTTTTTTCTTGATAGAATAACCCTCTGACCAACAAACAAAAAATGAAAAGAAACAATCATTCTAAACTGATAGGTGGCATAGATTTTCCCTTTAGAAATCACGTGCATACCTTAGGACCAACACCTACCATCAAGAAGAAAGGTTTGTAAACTCCTCCACCTACCCCAAAAATACCTTGGGAGTCCATCTCCATTGATTGCATATCTATCTTTATTGTAAATAACCATGACATTGATTGTGTATTTATAGTTGTTGATCAACTATATAAGATGGTCATTTTAACACCCTATAAAAAGAGTATCACAATAGAGGCCACTAATAAGATATTCTTGAAGAGTCTTTGGGTTCATTTAGAGCTCCCATATACCATTATTTTAGATAGGGGAAATATTTTTTTATTACTTTATGGTCTAGCTTATGGTCAATGATGGAAACCAAGATGACCAAATCAACTACGATTCACCCCCCAACTAGTGGAAAAGAAAAAGGTATTCAACAAGATGATTGTGCATATCCTAAGAATGTACAGCTCCAAAATTTCACACACATTAGATCAGATCCTTCCTTATGTTCAACATAGGTACAAAAAATCCATTCATAGCCCTATTTCCCAAAACCCTTTTTAGGTGTGCTTGGTTTTCAAGCCATTGGCCCAAATTAACATAGATTTTTCGATTGCATATACATAGAAAGAATCCTCCTATGCTTGTACTGAGACTGATTAGAGAAACCAAATTTGTTGAATAGATATAAAACATCTAATATCAAGTTCTTTATATTTTTCAGAAATCCAATGCAAAGTACGAGAAACACCATGATCAACATCAAGTTCCACACAAGTTTAACATAGGAGATAAGGTATGGTTGCATTTATAGAAAGAGCATAGTACAAGAATCCATCAAAATATCCATCCACTTCGATACAAGTTGTACACCATAACCAAGGTTATGGGTGATAGTTATTTTGAGTTAAATATTCCCCATTTCCTTGTATTACACCCTATATTTAATGTGGATCTACTTCAACCATACTTTCCACCTCTCTTGGACACCTTATAGGTGGTTAAGAACTTGGCCCCTACAAAATTTGATCCTAACTACCTTGAGTAGGATATAGCTGAAAAACTCATGGACATTGGAATGAAGGGAAGCCACTGGTATAAAATCAACCTTATTGGTACATTAAAGCAAGGAAACTCTTTCATTAGGGCAAGTGGCTCACTAAGAGTCAAATTCAACAAAAAATTTCCCATCTGATGGAGGAAATTAATGAAATGGGGAACATTACTTTATAAGTGGGAATTATTTATCTAAGTGGATAATATTTCTTTTCCACCTATTCCATTGACTCGGAATGATTCTACATCTTGATAGTTTTACTATAGTTTTTTTGGTCCTAAACTTTCGACATATTTTTCAATCATCTCCCTTGCATCTTTGGTAGTTGACATACACCATGCAATCTTTGATTCCATGGTTTTCCAAATACATAAAGAATGGATTATTCTTTGTAGCAATATATTAAATTCCCTAAATAAATTTTGTATGTGAAAGTTGTGGCCTTGATAATTTGACATATAACCTAGCTTCCTCAAGGCCCACATTCCTTGGGACATCATTTCCCATGGTTAGGGTTTTGGATATGTAGGGTTTTTGTATATTAGGGAACCATACATTATGTTGAAAAGTAGTTTTGGTCTCTTGTATTTTCTTCTTGTGAATGAGAGTAGACGACACATCTCTCTTCAAAGATAAGATACCACTGTTCTAGCTAGTTTGTAATGATTTTCATTTCAGAATATTTTTCCATTTCATTCATTGATAGAATTTGGGTTTCATTGTATTGTTGTTACCTCTAAAATATATCTATGTTTCCATTTATATTTATGCCTTCATTGTGTTTTCTGCATAATCCATATCAATGGTATCAGAGAAATATACTCTTTGTTTTTTCTCCATGTATGTCCCCAACTATAGTGGCATACATAAGTACATCCAAACATAAATCGATTTCTTGGACATATCCTCAATATGAGACACTTATCAATATATTGTCAAAATCGAGAAAAAATTGAAGTAGAAGATTGTGTGGGGGTTTGGGTTTTCAAATATGTCATAGCAGAAGTATGGTAAAGGTGGCACTAACTCATAAATTAAAGAACAAATCAAGAATAACCAATGTCGTGACAACCAATCCAAGCCATGGGAAAAGAATGGAAATAGGAAGTCGAAGGACACTATAACGTGTTATGAGTTACACAATAATACCTAGCACAAACCTACTGAATGTGATAAGAAATAGGAATTATTGGTTGAGTTGAAATCCTCAAAGTCAAACTATGGTTCATGATCTAATTCCAACCCAAATTAGGTAAATAATATCATTGATGAAAAACCCAGTTTTACCATTGCAATCGTAATGACCCAACCAAAAGATCCAAAGGAGTCTAAGGAAGGTGAGAGATTCTTCCATTCACATATATGGGTTAATGGGAATACATTGCATTTCATTATTGATAGAGGTATCTAGAAGAAGATGATCTTAGCCAAGGTCATCAAGAGACTAAATTTGTCGACAATTCCACACACTCAACCATACACCATGATATTTTTTAGCTAAGGGAGGGAATTTCCCATAATTCAACAATGTTTCTTTCCCTGTGACATCAAATCATACAAAGACAAGGTATTGTTTGATGTTAACCAACTTGGATTTTGTGATGTTCTTTTTGGATAACCCTATACATGGAAATGTTATGGTTTTTATGAGTCTAGACCCCATAGTGTCAATGTTCCTTTGGGAGGCCAACTATATAGGGTACCATAGGTAGTTACAACCACTATAATTTCCATGATCTTAACAAAACAATGAAAAAAGGTAATATCTAAGACCGATAGATTTCTCCTCTTCATGATTCAATCAAAAGGTGAAGAGAGATCATTACAACTACCACAACCTTTGCATGGGGTATATTTTCACAACAAAACCAAGTTTAAAATATAGTGCAATAATACAAATATATATTTGCTTCACCTATAGTGGTGCCTCTACACTATTGGGTAAATAATTCAATTTATTTAATACCTAGTGCTCCTTCACCTAATGGATTAATACACAATTATTTATTCTCAAGAATAAAGAAACCAAACATCAAATTCAACAGCTCATTTGAAAAAGTTGCATTCAACTGAGCTCCTTGTCATGTAGGAGAGAAATTGTGTTGGTGTAGAAGAAGGATGGGAGATGGTGACTCTATATTGAGTACAAAGATCTTAACAAAATCATTATTAGGAATTGATATCCAACCACGTAGATTGAAAATATTCTTGATCATCTCAAAGGTGTCAAGTTTTTAAGTAAGATTCATCTAAAGTCGGGTTACCACTAGCTACAATTGAGCAAGTTTATGTATGGAATACCACCTTCAAGTATAAAGAAGGACTTTTGAGTTATTTGTAATTCCTTTTGGCTTGACTAATGCTCCAACAATGTTCATGAGGATGATGGGTGATATCTTATGTTTGTTCACGAATTATTTTGTGGTCATGTATTTTTATGTTATCTTCATCTTCAATAAATTTTGGGGAAAACATTTGCAGCATGTTTAGCAAATATTGAGAAGACTACAATAACACAAGTTATATCCCAATAGAGAGAAATTCTCATTCGACATGAAAATTATTCAGTATATAGGATAAATCATGGATTAACATGGTGTGCATTTGAATCTAGACAAGATCCAAGTCATTCGAGATTGGATGACCCCAATGACTCTAATATAGCTCCATCGTTTCTTATGCCTCACCAAATTGTATCACAAATTCATGTTGGGGTTCTCTCAAATTTCTTGGTCCCTAATCCAAGACACCAATGGTGGGGCCAAATCCAACTTCATTTGGCCCAATCACAATAGTATGAATTTCAGGATCCGAAACAATTCATTTTTTCAGTGCAGTAATCACTTTACCAAAATTTTAATATCCCTTTGATATTGAGACATGTTATTTCAATTGTGGTATCGGTGTAGTCCTCACTCAACATGGAGATATAGTGGTCTATATAGAAAGACACTCTCCAATGTAGTTTGTAGATAACCCACCTATGACAAGGAAATACACTCCATTGTGTAGGCCCCGTCACCCTTTCATATGGTATGAGGAGATTGTGAACACATATTTGGGATTCTATTACAAGCACCACTCTTTGAGTGTCATAATATTCTAGTTCACTCTTGATGTGAGCTCTTCGGATTGGCATTCAAAGAACTCGGTTGATGATATAATTCATAGATTTTTCTACATGTTGGTATCCTTCACATATTGGACTTTTTTAGTTGATTCCATGATGCATATCAGTTTGTCAGTAGAGCTCTTATGGAAAGTTTAGTTGATTATGGCATGCATATGGTACACTATAATTTCATACACATGATGACAGTACCACATTGCTTCAGTTTTTTACCATGGTTTCTTGATGTATTGGTTCTTTCTTGTAAATGGTGTTATGGTTTCCTATATTGGCCATGACCATGGTAGAAATTTCCATAATCAAATAATGCATCATTACACTCTAAATTATTGTCTTTTTCTTAGTGATATCATGGTGGGTCGTAAGTTTCCTTTAGATAAGTTTTTTCAACCTTTTATTCAAGTTGTAACGTTAGAGATCTAGGTAGGTGTAGTGTATCCATATCCCCTAACCATGTCTTACACTTTTTTATCTTCCCCGTCATTTTTGTGCACATTCATCATATTCATACTCATGGTTAACTTGTCATGTGTTAGGCATCAAGGTCCAAAGAAAATAGAATAAAGATCCCATGTATAAAAAAAACTAAACAAATCAAAGGTTCTAGAAAACTCGAGGTTAATGTAGCTAATGAAAAAATTCAAAATTATAAAGATTAAGCCATGGAACCTTTCCTAAAATCCCATCTACCCCGATTCCCAATATTTTAAAAGATAAATCTAAAGAAAAAAGGGACCAATAAAGAAAAAGATAAAAGAAAGTGATTGGGAACAAAATGGCTCAAGGAATGGTAACAAAAAGCTAATCACTCCCTCTTAATGCACTCATGTGGACTGAAAATAATAACTCCTATATATTGAAAGCTAGTAAGATCAGACCTATACATCATCTCATGTAGATATGAGGCTCGATTCATGAAGTTCCCATTTTCCCTAATGTCGCATCCATCATATAACATACTCCTAGGTTTGTGTCCTAGGACATGCTTCTTGGTCTTAGGACTTGTTACATGTAATATAGGTTAATGTTGTCCCCACCATGGTTAAACATAAAAAATGATAAAAAAATAAATGCGTTATTGAAAAGTTAGCAGATCTCGCTTGTTTTTTTCCACCTAATGACACATATATCAAGGCATGACTCATCACTATGAGTAGGTTCCCCTACATTGGGATCTATGTGCTTCTACCCAGAGTTGCATCTATGCCTCGTGATTTGTGTACTTTCCTTGAGATTTGTGTAATTGCATTGGGATATGTGCACCTACCTTAGACATTGTGATAATATACCTTAGCTATTGTGACTATCTAGGGTTTTTTGATGTCTTCATTGGGCATTGTGACAGAGGTTTTGCATCTTGTTGAGCCACGTGTGTGGGATTTACACCTTCTTCTTGAGTTTGAATTGTTTCTTAGACCATGGAAATGTCAACTTGAGCCACACATGCCCCTTATTCCATTGATTTACATCTTTGAGGGGACATTGGAGCATTTTTGGGAGAGTAATCCTCTTTATTGACACTTCTCTCATGTATGCGAGGTTGTTACAACATCTTGGAGTATTTTAATGGGGTGGCCCTCCTTATATGGCCTATATCCACATGTGTCGAGGTTTTTAGAGAATTTTGAGGAGTTATCATTACATTTTCACTAGGTCAACCCCCTAGAGGAGGGGAGTTTTTCCTGATTTGACCATGTCTATTGCTATTTTGAGCAAGCTATCCACTTTGTTGAGCATCTATCCTAATTGATTGTACATGTTGCATTAGTACACCATATCATATTGTTGTTGACTCGATGATTTCTAGTTATTTAGAGGATATTATTATTTTGATATAAATATATGGTTAGTTAGAGATCTAATGCTATTTTATTTGGGAAGTTGTTGATCTCTTGATCCATAAATAAGAGGCTCCTCCTCATTGTAAAGTTGTTGTAAGCCATTGTAATAAAACTTATCTATTATGTTTTCAAGCTTTGTGAAGTTGTTTGTGAATTCAGATTATTTTCAGAACGAAATGAAAGAAGAGATATTCCAATGAAATACTCATGAAAATTTCAAGTAACGGAGAAATACAACAATACTTGATTTCTATTAATGAAAGAATTGTAAAAAGATTGTAAAACTACAAAGTGCAAGACTTGCTAGAATGGTGGTAGCCTCATCTCCGAGAAGAGATGTGGCAACTAATCTCATTCAAAAGAAGATGATTACAATGAGGCTATGAAGGCATTTTATGATAAACATGAATTCCAAAACCCTAGACATCCAAAAACCTAACCCTAGGAGATGAAAC
>ML820743.1:0-18364 GCA_009831015.1 Picea engelmannii
ATGCAAGGGGTAAGATAAGGGTTTTGGACCCCTTATCTTATGTTTTACCCTTTCTAAGTGGAAAAACTATGTGATGGACATTTTGTATAAATAGAGATCATGAAATCTCATTTTAAAACATAACTCTCCCATTGCGAGAAGTATTTGGCTAAAATTTTCGCTACTCTTGGTGATTATGGTGTTTATCTCTTGTGAAATATCTTTTGGTGAATGTCTCTTGGTGAATGGATGAGGAGGAGTGATGCACACCCCCTAAAGTCTTTCTCTCTTGACTCTTGGATGAATTTTGCATGGTAAACTAGGGTTTCATAACTCATTTCTTGGATTAGGTAAGGAAAAATCTGCATATGCTATTTATTTCTTGCCTATTTTGATGATTGTTGGTGGAAAACCTAGGGAGGAGTACGTTGGATACACCCTCCTTCATTGCTTCATATTATTGTTAAGTTTATAAGTCTTTTCTTGAGTAAGGGTTGCTAAGAGAAATACAAGTGTGTATACCCTCCTAGATTTACCCTAAGTTGGTTGGCATACCATAGGGAGTAAGAGGATTTACACCCCTAGGGATGTTGTTGATCTAACTTGTGCTTTAAATACGCCATTCACCCAATTTTAAAGGCACTAATCTGAATATTTTTTCATTGGAGAAATAAAATAGTGCAATGGGAAACGTGATTTCTTACCATATTAACTTTTTGCAATTTGGGTTTTGTTCCTTGTGCCTAGAGCACCTCTTAGCCAATAGGGTGTCCCATATAAAGGATTATTTCTTGTTGTTTTTACAAACATTCATCTTCAACCATTAGGGCTGCAGAAACCCTAATCTAACTTCTTGAGTAACTCTTAAATCAACCACAGAAATTTGTTCAAAGTTTGTGCACATAAACTACTAGGCCTGGTGCATGTTTTGACAAAGTTTGGGGGATTTTTAGTGGATGATATTATTTCTGTAATAAGTTGTTTGTTACATCCATACGACTGATTTATATTGCTGCAGAAGGTTTTTACAACATCCTTACCGTTTATGCTAGCATCTTGGTCTTTGAATCTTGAGTTTCACTAGTGTTTAACTAGCTTATATCTTGCATCTTTCACTTGATTTCTAGAAAATTTTCAGCAGCTTATTGTGCCATTTCATTGCTGATATATATTGTTACTAACATATACTACTAGGGACAAAAAGTTTAACTTTATTTTCCAATTGATATATTGCATTGTATACTTGGTTTTCCTTGTGTCTCAGGCATGTATTATCTCTTTGGAGGTCACTCAAATCTCTAACAACCTAAATCGACCCTCAAGACTCATTGCCAAGTTCAATTTTCCATATATAAACTCTAACTTTAATGGCATCCGTTCATACATCACATTTTATGTCTCAATCCCCCCCTAGGGTCACCAGGATTCCCTCCTTGAGGTGACTAACTCGCCTCTAAAGTGACGGGAACACCTGCCTAAGGTGATAGTGGGTAGGTTCTCTCTAAGTTGTCTCCAATTGGTGGTTGGTTCAGGATTTTCCCAACCTACAAATTATGTGATAACAGACCTTCAACCCCTTCTTCCCATGAAATGAGGTACAATCTCTTCTTGGGTCAGTACACCCAAAAATCTCAAAAGATAAGAAGGTGAAAAGGATGAAGTGTGAAAAATTCTAAGTATGATCGAGAATGGCATGATGACTCGTCAAGGGGACCTCCTAGTATCAAACCCATCTCCAAGGGTGACCACTTACTAGGGAACAATGTCAACCACCAAGGTGAAACAGGGAAAAGAACATAGTTTCCAAGAAGACATTCTATAATAAAAATTATCTTTAAATGCAACATGCTCAAATGCCTCAAGTATTAAAGTGACACTTACCACAATATTTGTCTTGTACCTCATGGAGCAAGACCCATTGTCTTTCAAAAGCAAGCTGATGTGGTGAATGCCATCATGACGAACCAATGATGGTGGTGGTGAAGTGGGTTTTTGTCTGTGCACGTGGAAGTTGTCAGTAATATGTCTCTTGGTACTCCATGTCCGCAATCTGAGGGCCTTGAGACATCATTTGCTTAGTTATCCCTAGAAATTGGGGATAACAATGGGGAAGCATCCCCCGGGTTTTCATGCAAGGTTTTCCTTGGAAATACACATACATACATATTTATTTTTTTCCATGGAAAAATTCCCTAGTGAAATCCCCCAAATGCTTCCCCACATTTCATTAATGGCGTGAGGCATAAGTGTTATTGACAGATGACATGCACGTCTAACCCTAAGGTACCTAATAGGATTTGACCTCATGACCTATTTGGACATTACGACTTTGGCATGGAAATTCAAGCCACTTTAGCTAACACTTCAAGTTCCTAAAGTGCACACACACACACACACACCCCAATAGCTTATTGTGTTAGCTCAATTGGTTTGAGTTGACCAGTTTCAAGGTGGAGATCCTGAGAGGTCACGAGCCCAAGTCCGATAGAGTACCTTTGGGTTAGGAGTAAATGTTGTACTTTGGATTTTTTTTATCTTAGGTGTCATTGAAATAATTGGAGGAAGGACCTAGAGGATTTCTTTAAGGACATTTTTGATGAAAATTATATATTTTGTAAGGAAAACCTTGTGGGAATCCCCTCTCTTCCTTGAGAATTTATGGATGGATGACATCTCAAACTCTAACCATAATCAAAGCTACTAACCCATCGAGAATTTAACCTCTATCAGAGTATAACCAAATACCTCATGGTGAACTCCACCTTGAAATAGTACATTCAAACCTACTGAGCTAACCCTTTGGGCTCTTTTTCCAAGGAAAACCTCACGGGTTCCTCCTTCTTCCCTAGAATATTTGGATAGAGGGTGGCTCAACTACTAGTAGCAATAGTGGATGGTAGCTCTGAATGAATTGACCATATTTGACCCTCTAACATATGGACTCTTATTCAACAACATGCCATGGATAGAGGGTTCAATTTATTGAGCTAACCCTCGGGACAAACTCAACCTTTCCAATGAGTTTACATACATGCATACATATATTTAATTACTTATTTTTTTTTTCTCTTGAGGCAATGTTCCACCCTAATCCACTCATTTTTTTGAAATATGACAATCTAGATCTTCTTGATGTGCTAAAATCTATTAGGAAAAAGTTCCCATCAAACAAGTGGAAGCATAACTTCCATCAAAATTCCTATTGGATATGGAGAAGAATTTCAACAAAAGATGGTTAATATTGTCCACTTATAATATATATATATATATATATATATATATATATATATATGGGCATGGTCAACCTAAAGACTCATTAAACAATGATATGTCTAGTCCATAACAACATCAATAACCCAAAGGCTAAGTATCAGTGATTTGTAAGACGTAGCAATATCAATGACTAGGTCTCATTAAAGGAAACACTTGACCACCATGCAGGGGAAGCATGATAGGATTTGAACTTAAGTTATCCTCATGATAATTATGCTAACATGCCACTAGACCATAGCTCAATGGACACATGTATATAGGAATGTACAAGTGTGTGAAAGAATAACATTCCACATCGATAGGGTGATGTACACACATATATAGAAATGTGCATGTGTGTGTAAGAATTACACATGGCTAGGGTTCCACCCTAGTTTTTTCATACACATTTGTATCTTCGGGAGTGAATTTCGTAGATCCATTGTCCACAATGCATTGGGTGATCTCTCCTTGTTGTTTTAGCATGCAGTGGTGACCTACCACAACCCTTAATTTTCTGTAGACCAAGATTGTCGAGGTTTCCCTATTTGTAAATGCTCCTCTCCTAATTAACACATGCTATATTATTCTTTAGAACATCCTTCCTTCTAAAATCTCCTTTCCTAGATAACTCTGGCCATTCCTCCAAGGAAAAGGGTTATATCATCAAGGTGTACTCATTTGTGACCACCTTTCTAATCATGTCTTTGTCATGGGTGGATGTTAAAACTTTGACACTCTTTATCATAGCCAAATTTGACATGCAATTTAAGATCATTTGGACTCCAAAAAGTTGTATAATATCAAAAGGAATCTCTTATTTTTTAGATATGCAAGAAATTTCATCTTCCTTATATAACAAATAGAATTTCTAACTCTAATTAAAATTCAAAGTCTTCACAATTTAGCCTTGCAAGTCTTCAATAATAAAAATAATAATCTAATTTTACCGAGATAGACACCAAATTGGTATATGAGACCCCCTTGTTTGTGGGACAAGGAACCCCATCCGTGCAATGGTTTGAATGCTAAATTCTATGGAGTTGTACATACCCTACTACCCTCTATATTTGAACCTATGACCTCATAGAAGAAAACACATGTTCTTAACCATTAGACTCACTCAAGTTGTACAAAATTGTAAACCAAATGATCATATCAAAGACACCACTCACATGCTTTTAATAATTGTAGACACGCTTGAGTAACATGTTCCATGAAACAGACAAAGTTTGGGTAGAAGTCAAAACTTAAATAAGTATATGGTTTTTTTCCATTAATAAGTACTATAATATATCTTAAATAGAATAAGAAATTATTAGTTTATTTTTATTTTCCTTCATTAAGTGTGAGTATAGATCATGAAAATATGGAGAAATAGGACAAACTAAATTGGGAAGAGAACATTAAAAAATACAAAATTAATAGTGGCAAGTTAATATGGTACTACAAACTTTAGTGTTTTCTAAAGATAAATTTCATGAAACAATGGATTTTATGTGCATTATTGAAACTAATTGGTCTACTATAAATTCATTGATACTTACAATATAATGTTTGAAAAAAATTGAATATCCTTCTATCCCCATTTTATGGGATAACTAAGAAGATGATGTCTCGAGGCCCTCATGTTGCAGATATGGAGTTTTGAGGGACCACATGACTAACATTGCACACTTGCACATACGTAAGCCCACTCTATCACCACATTTTGATCCATTGTCAATGCATCCACCACATCAGATAGCTTCTAGAAGGCAGATGGGTCTTGCTTCATGTAATACAAGTTAGGTATTATGGCAAGTAATCACCCTAATATTTGAGGCATTTAAACATGTTGTATTTAAGTTGTTTTGATTATAAAAAATCTTCTTGGACATTATTCTTTTGACCGTGTTTCACCTTGATGAGTGTCATAAATTTCCTAGTAAGTGGTCAACCTTTGGGGAAGGTTTGTGACTAGGGGTCCCTTAAGGGGTTATCGTACCATTCCCAACCATACTTACCACCTTCCGCTCATTACACTCCCATAATATTGTCTTCTTCTAAGCCATTTGACTTTAGTGACCTAGGAAGGACATGCACCTCATGTCATGGGAAGAAGGGGTTGAAGGCCCAGAGGGATTGTTGTTGGATAAAAAGATAAAAGCCTAAATATAGACCTTCCATATGTTTCTCCTAGGGATCCCTGAGAAAACAATGAAACAGGTCTCTATAATAAATGAGGACCTACAACAACAAATGATAGTGAATGCTTAAGGGGTTAGTTGGAGGATGGGAGGTCTCATCACGAGTCATCCTATCATGATCATAGGTATTTAGCGATATCAAAATACCATAATCTGGTCACCAAGCTAGGGTAGTGGCTCCCAGTTACATAACTGGGAGAAAGGGGGTCTCATCATGAGCCATCTTTCTCATTTCTGTGAGGTATTTGTGAATGAATTTTTTGTTATTTGGACACCAAGCCAAGACAGTGGCCTTCAACTTGTTCCTTAAAACATGAAAGGAATATAAAGAGAAAGAATGGAAAGAATATGGGCTTGGAAAAAGTGCATCACAAATGAAGGTGCCACACATCCTCTACAAAGGCACCCATAAATGAGATAATGCGAGCCCTTGTATGTCATGAAACTCATTGGCCTGTGAATTATAAATCCCTTTCCACCTCATCATCCATTACATAACCTTGAAAGGCCATCCTTAGGAGCAACCCCTACTTGAGCTTTTTGGTCTACCCAATAGGACTTTTATGACACCCCTCCCATACTTAAACTTGGTCAATCGTATAAGGTCTTTGAGCATTTGTTTAATTTTATGAGGTAGTTTTGATGCACATGTTTAGGTGCCTTGCTTATTATATGTGTTTTACACTTGTTATGATATCTTTGACTTGAGATCTTTGGAGGGCGTACCCTTTTGTTTTTCATGACCTTGCTTGGTGGCTAGTTTTGGGAGAATAAGCCTAGCTTGGGCTTCCATGGGACTAGAATCCCACAGATTGGATGTTGTAGGACCGCACACTAGATCATAGAGACATGCCTTTGGAGGCTTACATTACATCATGGATGATCTTATCCATCCCCTATTACCCAAATGACTTGCCTAGGAAAGGCAAAACATCATCATTTGAGGATTGATATTATGCTTGAGGGGGTTTGATAGTGATGGAGTTATTGTACATTGAAACTTGGAATATGTTGACCGAAAGAGACATGTATTGACCCTAACACATGATGAGGAGGCTCAAGGAGCCCCAAATATCTCCATTTTCCTCTCCAACAACTTGCTCAAGTAGTCAAAACGTCCCCTAAAGGGGTGACATCATCTCATTTTTAGGGTTTTATATTGTGTTAAATTGAAAATTAAATATTATTATTTGATGAAAGGGATAAGATAAGGGTTTTTGACCCCTTAAATTATGTTTTACCCTTGCTAAGTGGAAAAATTGTTTTAAACTTTGTGTATAAATAGAGATCATGTGAAATTTGCACCCTATTGGGAATTTCTCATTGTCTCTTGGTTGCTACTCTCTTGTAATGGTTTTACTTTGGCTATTGGATGGATGGATGGTGCGCTATCTCTAGTGGAGGACTATTTCTTTCTTTATGGTGAATTTGCTTGGTTAAAAAGAGGTTTATCTTCTTAATGCTTGGACTAGGTAAGGAATCTTTGTTGCTATTGCTTCTTTTCTTGGTTTCAAGGTTAATTTGCTTAATATTTTGGGGAGTATAAGTACATACAGCCCCACTAAGTCCATTTTAATTTTGTTGAAATAATTTTTTGCATAAGGAAATACTAGGAGTAAAATGGTTTACACCCTCCTAGGGTTTTTCTTAGCTAGCTTAGCTTGCCTTGGGGAGTAAAAAAAGATTACACCCCCAAGGAAGTAGCTCACCTATCTCTTTAATTTTGAGACTCCAAAACCCAATAGTTAAAGGCACTAATATTCTTTGCATTGGAGAAATAAAATCATTGCATTGGTATACGTGAAAACATGATATTTTGAGATTGTCTAAATTGGAATCTATTATATGTGCTCCAAGCTTGCTAAGACCAGAAGGGCGTTTTGATTGGTCAAGGATATCTTATTGCTGTTATAAACTTTATGCTACAACCATTAGGGCTGCAAAAAACTCATTTAACTTCTTTCTCTTACTCATTATTCATCAGTCAAAAATTGCTAAGGAGTTGCCATATTAATCTACTAATCATTGTGCATATTTTGGGTGGTTTACTTGTGATTTTTGGTATTTGAATCTTTCTTCTGTAGAAGTTGTTTTCTACAGCCATAAGGATGCTACAATAATTATATGAAAACACTATTTAGCATCCCTCTTTTACCATCAAAGTTTGTGCTTGAATATTGGAAAGTTATCTATTGGTTTAGTGCTTCATTTTCCAATAATTATTTGACAATTTTGGTGGTTAATTATGCAGTAACTAGTTGTTGTTCTTGTTGATATATATTTATGTTTACTTCTGCAATTAGGTATAGATATATTAAATTGCTTGTACACCTAGCATATACTGTGAACAATTGGTTTTTCTTATGTCCCGGGCAGGTACAAACACTCTCAGCAAGTACCCAAGGACTTGGCAACCTTAAACTTCTCCTGAGACTTATTCTCAATCCTTCTTCCATCTAGTAACTTGATTTATAGGGGCTTCCATTCATACATCTCACTTTCCATCTCATTTCCCCCTAGGGTCACCAAGATTTCCTTCTTGAGGTGATTCTATCATCTCTAAAGTGATGAAAACACCTTCCTAAGGTGAAAATGGGTAGGTGCTATCTTAGTTGTCACCATTTGGTGGTTGGGTCTAGATTTTCCCAACCTACAACTTGTGTGATAACATTTGGCGCAATTTAGAGGAGGATTTTGAATCCTCTTCCTAACCCTAACGACACTTTGGCAAGGTTCACTCCCAAATCCTTTACCCTTAGCTTTCCTGGCAACTCCATTGAAGAACATCCCCTTTTCCACCCTTGATGAGATATCCTTGAAGCTCATATGGTGACTCCACCTTCCATGAACCCACCTTTCCTTTTTCCCCTTTCCATCCTTTGATGAGCATTAGTCTCATCTGGCGACTCCATTGAGGTATTATCCTAAGTGATTGAACCATGGCCTCACGTGAATTACCATGGTCATTCCATAATGCGCATCCTTCTCTTTATGTTCAAAATATCCCTAGATATCCAAATCATTGCTTTGTAGAGTGGAGGGAAAATTTCCCTAATTTTAACGGTGATCCAACTCTAGAAGTCACTCATGTTGTGGAGTATATGAAGTATGATTCAAGCTTAAATGTGCTACATGAATATGTGTTGATGAAAATTTGTGTATCTTCTCTAGAAGAAATTCAAAGAAAGTGTCTTTCACACTAGTGTGACCCAAAAAACATCCCATCTTCCTCGAAGCTCATTGAAGAATTTCTCACGCATTACCGACCGACTACTCAGAATCTGCAAGATAATTTCCGAGAGATCAAAGGCAGTCTTTGCATAGAAGGTTTCCATGTGGATGAAAAGACAATAGATGAAGATTCTCATGTTGAAGACCTAGACAAGACATCCAATGAAGATGAAGTGTTTGTATCTAACCTCCCATTTGATGAATAAATCTAGGCCTCGGTTCCTCCTACACATCAAGAAGAGAACATGATGAGTCATGACCCTTTTGAAAAAATTGATGATGCTTTATTCCATGACTGTGGAAGTGAATAAATATTAGAGGAGCCCTTGGATATGATATATCCTTTTGAAAAAAGGAAAACAAAGCACTTTGCAGTAAGGATCAAGCCTCATGTAATATTGAGGTGATGGAGGAGCATGCCCATGAAGAGAAAATGGAATCCTAATGAAGCGCAACATGTTGAGACATCGTTATATTTTCTCCCACATGATGTAGTTGAGGTTGTCTAGTCGTGATCTTCTCATGTTCATGAAGTTGAAGAAGAAACTAGCCTCAGTGAAGAATTTGAAGATCCAGTTGAAGACGCCCATGCTTCTACTCCTCTTGCACATGAATACAAAGAAATGATCATTTGTGTTGATGGTCTTATGAAAGAACCTTTATATATGGTTGATGAGCATATAGACACTTTCATACATATTGGCAGACACAGGTGGGATATTGGTCATCTCATGTTTTATAGAGACCCTATTTACGACATTGAGAATAGCAGGGGTTTGAGTTGTCATCTTCAAAGGAATAATTTTCATACATATATGATTCATATGTTTGGTGACCTGATGATTACATGGTTACATATTTATTCGAGGATGACTGGTCACAACATTTTTAGGATGATTTTTCAGTTCTCCCTTGGGACTTGTGATGCATATATTTTTGGGGATGCATACTTATTGTATGAGGACTCTCAAACACCTTCATCCTCAATTTTGGAGGGAATACCAAGACGTGGCCATCTCAAAGTGATCCTAGGTTCACTCTATAAAGAGGAAGCATTTTCATATCGAGGATTTCTACAGGGATTCACAGATGAAGATGTTGTGTTTTTCTTTCTCTAGACCTGAGGCTATTCCTTACTGCAAATCTTTTTCTTCGGAAAGCCATGCATTCTTCTTTCAATATCCCATCTCCTCTCAGTCTTCAACAAGAAGTAGATCTTTGTGCGTGAATGAAGATGAATCATTGTTTATATACGATAGTCCTTTTCAGATATGGGTTGATCTAGATTGTGGCTATCACTTTAGGCAGGATTCCTTGGATGATTAGAGTTGTTGATATTCTTTCTAGAAATATTTCCTCCCTCCCACCCATCTCCATGAGTTTCATTTCACAATTAATTATATATATATTTATGCTCATGATCATTATGTTCTTGACTTATCCTTTTTTTTTACATAATTAAACACAGGGGGAGATACTTTGATGGGATGGTCAATTGGTTGCACTGGTTGTATGACTTCACTTGAAATAATTTATCGCCTGATCTTCAAGGCCCTAAGGCCCCCAAGTAAGTATGAAAGTCATCTTTCTTTCCTTGAATTTGCATCTTGATTTCTCATATTAGTTTAGATGCATTTCATATTTCATTTTTCTCTACTTGCATATTGATTTCATGCTCAGTTTAGAAATTTTTGAAAAAAATGCAAAAACTTTCTTTTTTATATTAGTTTTCATTTGGGTTTTGATGTATATGGACGAATGGTGATAGAACCACCCTATATTTTATGATTTCTTGTTTCAGTGTAGGCACAGGTCTACCAGGAGATGTTGTCGTTCTCATGCACTATATGATGAGCACATGTCCCCAAGTAGGAGCCAGATGTTATCCCCATTTTCTGGGATAACTAAGGAGATGATGTCTCAAGGCCCTCGGGTTGCATATATGGAGTGTCGAGAGACCACATGACTAGAAGTTTCCACTTGCATATACGGAAGCCCTCTCTATCACCACATTTGGATCCATTTCTCAGTGCATCCACCACACTTGCTATCTTTTGGAAGACAAATGTGTCTTTCTCCATGCGATACAAGTCAGGTATTGTGGTAGGTAATCACCCTAATATTTGAGGCATTTAAACATGTTGTATTTAAGCTACTTTTTATTATAGAACACTTGCTTGGACATTATTATTTTGACCTTGTTTCACCTTGATGAGTGTCATAGATTTCCTAGTAATTGGACAACCTTTGGGGAAGGTTTGTGACTAGGGGTCCCTTAAGCGGTTATTGTACCATTCCCGATCATACTTACCACCTTATGCTCATTACACTCCCATCATATTGTATTATTCTAATCCCTTTGACTTAGTGACCCAAGAAGGGAATGTACCTCATTTCATAGGAATAAGGGGATGAAGGCCCAGAGAGATTGTTGTTGGATAAAAATATAAAAGAATAAATATTGACCTTCCAGATGCTTCACCCAGGGATCCCCGAGAAAGCAATGAAACACTTCTCTATAATAAATGGGGACCTACAAAAACAAATGATAGTGAATGCTTAAGGGGTTAGTTGGAGGATGGTAGGTCTCATCGCGAGCCGACCTATCCTGATCTTAGGCATTTAGCGGTATAACATTACCATCATCTGGTCACCAAGCCAAGGTAGTGTCTCTCAATTACAAAACTGAGAGAAAGGAGGTCTCATCATCAGCCAACCTTCTCATTTCGACGAGGTATTTGTGAATGACATTGTCTTTATCTGGACACCAAGCTAGGATAGTGGCCTTCAACTTGTTCCTTAAAACATGAAAGAAATATAAGAAGAAAGAATGGAAAGAAGAAAGGCTTGGAAAACCGCATTTCAAACAAAGATGCCACACACCCTCTACAAAGGCACCCATAAATGAGATAATATGAGCCTTTGTATGTCATGAAACACATTGGCCTATGAATTATAAATACCTTTCCACCTCATCATCCATTACATAACCTTGAAAGGCCATCCTTGGGAGAAGCCCCTACTTGAGGGTTTTGGTCAACCCAATAGGACTTTTATGACACCCCTCCCATACTTAAACTTGGTTAATCGTAAAGGGTCTTTGATACTTTGTTTAATTTGATGAGGTAGTTTTTATGCACTTGTTTAGTTTCTTTGATTATTAGATGTGGTTTACACTTGTCATGATATCTTTGACTTGAGATCTTTGGAAGGCATACCCTTTTGTTTTGTAGGACCTTGCTTGGTGGCTAGTTTTGGGAGAACAAGCCTAGCTTCGGCTTACATGGGGAAAGAAGCCCACATGTTGGATGTTGTAGGCCTGCACACCAGATCACAAATACATGCCTTTGGAGGCTTACACGACATCATGTAAGATCTTATCCAATGCCTATTACCCAAACGACTTGCCTAGGAGAGGCAAAACGTTATCTTTTGAGGCTTGGCGTCATGCTTGAGGGGGTTTGATGGTGATGGAATTATTGTACATTGACACTTGGCATATTTTGACTGGAGGAGACATGGATTGACCCTAAAACATGATGAAGAGGCTCAAGGAGCCCCAAACACCTCCATTTTCCTCTCCAACGACTTGCTTAAGTGGTCAAAACGTCCCCTAAAGGGGTGATGTTGTTTCATTTTAGGGTTTCTAATGTGTTAAAGTGAAAATTAAATATTATTATTTGATGCAAGGGGTAAGATAAGGGTTGTTGACCCCTTTTCTTATGTTTTTCCCTTGCTAAGTGGACAAACTATGTTTTAAACATTTTGTATAAATAGAGATCATGTGAATCTCATTTCATAACATAACTCTCCTCTTGTGAGATGATACTTGGCTGAAATTTGCACCCTATTTGGGAATTTCTCATTGTCTCTTGGTTGCTACTGTCTTTTAATGGTTTTACTTTGGCTATTGGATGGATGGATGATGCGCTATCTCTAGTGGAGGACTATTTATTGCTTTATGGTGGATTTGATTGGTTAAAAAGAGGTTTATCTTGTTAATGCTTGGACTAGGTAAGGAATCTTTGTTGCTATTGCTTCTTTCCTTGGTTTCAAGGTTAATTTGCTTAAGATTTTGGGGAGTATAATTTCATACAACCCCACTAAGTCCATTGTAATTTTCTTGAAATACCTCTTTGCATAAGGAAATACCAGGAGGAGTAAAAGGGTTTACACCCTCCTATGGCTTTTCCTAGCTATCTTAGCTTTCCTTGGGGAGTAAAAAAGGCTTACACCCCCAAGGAATTATCTCACCTAGATATTTAATTTTGAGATTCCATATCCCAATAGTTAAAGAAACTAATCTTCTTTGCATTGGAGAAATAAAATCATTTCATTGGTATATGTGAAAACAAGAGATTTTGAGATTGTCTAAATTGAAATCTATTGTATGTGCTCTAGGATTGCTAAGGACACAAGGGCGTTTTGATTGGTCAAGGATATCTTATTGTCGTTATAAAATTTAATCTACAACCATTAGGGCTACAAAAAACTCATTTAACTTCTTTCTCTTACTCATTTTTCATCCGTCAAAAATTGCTAAGAAGTTGCCATATTAATCTACTAATCATTGTACATTTTTTGGGTGGTTTACTTGTGATTTTGGTGGTTGAATATTGTTGTTGTAGCAGTTGTTTGCTACATCCATAAGGATGATACAATAATTCTCTGAAAAAACTGTTTAGCAACCCTCTTTTACCATCAAAATTTGTGCTAGAATATTATAAAGTTATCTACTGGTATAGTGTTTCATTGTCCAATAATTATTTGACAATTTTGATGGTTAATTCTGCGCTAACTAGATGTTGTTCTTGTTGATATATATTTTTGTTTATTGTTGCAATTAGGGACAACAAGCTTATCTTTATTTTCCACCTAAGATATAGTTCGAACAATTAGTTTTTCTTGTGTCCCGGTAAGGTACAAACACTCTCAGCAGGTACCCAAGGACTTGGCAACCTTAAACCTCTCTCGAGACTCATTCTCAAGCCTTCTTCCATCTAGTAATTTGACCTATAGGGGATTCCATTCATACATCTCACTTTCCATCTCATTTCTCCCTAGGATCTCCGAGATTCCCCCCTCGAGGTGATTCTATCATCTCTAAAGTGACGGGAACACCTTCATAGGGTGACAGTGGGTAGGTGCTCTCTTAGTTTTCGCCATTTGGTGGTTGGGTCGATCTTTTCCCAACCTACAACTTGTGTGATAACACATCCCACTAATTCCAAATATAGGACATTACCATGAAATATATTCATTATGTGAGTAGTACTTAATCATATCCTATACATGTATCTTTTCTTAAGAAGACAAGTCAAAATATTTTAACATGTGTTCTCTTTCAAAATGCAATATGATAGTATAGTTTTTATATTTTAATATAATTAATGTATGCTATGTCATTCTAGATTTGTTCCCGTATTGAAATGAAGTATAAGTTAATAATTCTTGACAAAAAAATCATGGGATCAATCGTGTTTTGAGCATATCCTTCTTCTCCATTAAAATATCTCTTTATGCTAATTACACAAACCCTTGTGTATAAGGTTTTGAACATATCCTTCTTCTTCATTAAAACATTTCTTTATATTAATTACATGAACCCTTGCGAAAATTTTAGAATGATTTTCCACCTAGCTTTAGGCTCATTTGTTATGAAATTACCAAGCTAAGAAAAACATTGGAAACTTCACTTCAACTATAAGGTTGCCAATTATTATGCTAAATGTATGAAAAAAACCATAATAGGCATAGATCCATAAACACTTTTCCTTCCTAAGATTTCATTGTCACACTCAAGCCCCATACATAAAAAACTTATAAATACCTTGGAATAATATTTTAAATGGATATAAAGAGGAAATGAGTTTTAATTACAATTTTTTTTTTTATCTTGAACAATAAAACTGGATCAAAACTTCTCCAACATTTACAATTGATGTGATTTGTTAAAATATTTTCCTTGGTGTCTTTTCAACCTTCCTCCTTCAAGTACTTAGAAATTTGTTTATGATTTCTCCAAGGAATTTTCCTTTGTTATTTTTTTTTTGTAAGTAAGAACTATATATTACCTTCCATAGTCAATAATTACAACATAGATCAAAGACACTAGTGCAGAGGTTGCCAACAAAGGAAACCAACCCCTCCACCAGGTCTTGAGTTTATAAAACGCTTTGCCAAAAAGGTGAAAACAAGACATCATTATATAGCCTTGACCATATTTGACAGAACTAAAACTATGAACAACCAAAACTAGTGAACAATAGTATCTTGTCAGCCATACATGAATAGAGAAATACAAAACTAGATAGGTCATGGTACTTATTTTCCATTGGTTTCGCTTGGAGAAGCCTTCTTGGAAGAGTTGGTCCATTCTTGGATCATAACATATTGGAGTAGATTTTTCTATCCACGCCTCTGATGCAGATTGTCTGAGTCAGATTCCAACAACCACTCAAGCTTTTTATACATCAACTCCTCTCTAAATTTTGATTCCCCATTGTCTCTCCTGAGTGCAATGATAAGTTGGCATTGAGCGTTCGAGAAACCAATTGGAGGGCGCAAATTCACTTGTGAGTTTGAGCCATCCAATTCCTCATGATTTTTAGGGACCAGAACAAAGGACGGGGATGGGTTGAAGCTTGATATCTACATCTCAACTTCTACACCAGGAACAAAAGGACCCAATTGATAGTTGTGGGTGGTATTAACCTCCATGGATAAACCTTTGAATAGAATAGAATATTATGGAAGCAAGAGAAAACCTAAACAGATGTGCGAAAACCCTGGAATACAAGTCAACCAGCAGAATAAGTAATATTGAAGTATTATATGTAGAAAATGGTAGGTCAACCTTGCTTGAAGAGACACATGCTCACCTAGCCAAATTAGTATAAATAGAAGACTCTTTAGCTCATATGGAAAAACACACACTCACTCAGTTGGTGTGCATATCTTAGAAGTGCATTAACATCAGAAGTAGTGCACAAGTATGGAATATGAGAAGCAACTACTGCAGTGGTGCAACACACTCTTGTTCAACCTTTTTGGTACTCCTACTTGTGTGCTACCTTGGAGAAGGTGTGTTCTATTGTTTTATCTGTTGGTTCTAGTGTGGCTTCCCAGAATCATTCTATCTAGAAAATATTCAGATGATCGGAGGTGGCTTTGTGCCTATGGTTGGGTGACAATGGTGTAGCATTGTCTATGGTGAAACAAACACAATATTCTAACAGGGTATGGGACCACACCACCTTCAAAATAGTCTAACCACTGGAAGGTAGATCTGCAGGTCTCCATCAAGCTCATTGTAGCACAATTACAGTTGCAGCTAGGGCTTCTTATCTTGCAACAACAAAAAACCCTAACCTGATTGTTCAGGCACTTTAAGTGAATCGTTTGGAATAATTTTTGGATATCATAGTGCACCCTAACCCAACGCATCTCCTGGTGTCTTCAACCATAAAAAATTTCAAAGTTGAATTTTTGGGTCAAAGTCAAAAGACTACCCAAGGTCAAAGTCAAAGACAATCATGACTTCCTCCATAAAATCAGAGTGGGGCAGTAGAAGCATGGTCTCTTGGTAGAGCATGGAAGACAAGGATTGACATCATCCTTGCAAAGAACAAAGGGAAAATTTATGGAACCACAGACTAAAGAGCAGGTGTCAAAGGATGAAGATTTTTATTTATGGAGCTTCCAAGCACATGAACATGGAGTAGGAGAAACAATAAAAAACAACCACTACAGATCTAAATATTTGGAAAGAGAATGGATATTTGTCCAAGAAGAAATCATAGAGCCATAAATATCTCATATCTAATACATTAAGAGGAACAACACACTCTCCGGGTTGGAAATAATACTTGTCTCAGAAGAAAAGTAACTCAAGGGGAACAATAGCCAGATTCTAGGTTTTCATATCAGGTTTGATATTTTTATTGTTGCTTAAGTATTGCAATCCTTTAGATTTTATTAATGCTAGGGACAAATGAATACTTAGTAGCATGTACTATTAATATAAATGCTTATTGTACTTAATTGCAATATGAACTAACATATCCTTTAGGAGATATTTCTTGTTCTTGTTCTCAGTCATGACACCTTGGTAATGCTATAATGAATTACCATGAAATTGATATGTTTTTATATAAAATTCTATTATATTGGAAATATTTTTTCTCTTATTGTTTCTATTTCAGGCAGGTTATCTGATCAGGGGATCAAATTTTGCTCAATTTTCAAAGTGCTCGGAATGCGACGAAAATAGTGCCATTGAATCTGTCTCGTCTTTATGATTTCGGCAGTATATTTACTTTCTCAAACGGAGTCTGTATGGAGGAGATATCGCGATCTGTCCGCCAAGCCAAACAGGTAAAATTTTTGGATGCTGACTGTACCTATCCGTACAGTCCGTACGGTGACGTGGCAGGACCGTACAGGTCGTAGAGAGGTGATGTGGCAGCTGCTGGTTGGTCGATCCTTGGCGAGTACTGTGTTGACACGTGTCATAAGTGGTTGATAAGGTGCGAACACGTGGCCCAATTCATTGGCGCCACGTGTCCCTATATGACTGGTTAATATTTGTTGTGTAAAATATATGGTGGGAGTCTGCGGGGTTCGACCCCCGGACCTCCCCAACACTTAACGACTTCACACGACATCCTGTCCATTGGGCCACAACTCAGTTCTTATTTAATATATGGTTGCAATTTGTTTTAAATTCGGTCGTTGTATTATACGGACGGGGGGCGGGCCGGGGCTTAGCCCCGACCCATAGTTTATTAAATGTAACCGTTGTATATTATATGGTGCGCGCAATTTATAATCGCATAACATATATGCTATAGTTTTCCATTGTAATAAACATGCGCGCGGGGTAACCATAACCAATGGTTAATATGCATAACCTGTGGTTTGACCGGTGGCGCGGGAGTTATACAACGACCTAACCAATTTGCTTAGCCCTTGGTTCCATGCGCCATGTGCCCGGACGCCGAGGCGGTTAGGGGCTGGCATGCCCTTAACCGTCCTACGGTTTGTACCGATGCGCGGTTGTGTACAAGACTGATTTTTTATGCTTAAATGAGCGTGTGAGCTAGGTTTGCAAGGGAGCAGTGCAAATTGTAGAATCAGAGACAGCAAGCTTGAAGAGGGAGACTTCCAAGAGGCCTAACTTCTTCATTTTTCGACCGATTGAGGTGCCGAAAGAGCCCAGACAGGGGTTTTGGGACGCTGGGAAGCCATTGGAGCAGTCGGTTTGTCAGTTTGAGCATTGTAAGACATGTTTTTGAGAACTTTTTGAGCAATTAATAATAATGATCCATTGGAAGCTGGACCAGGAGATGTATCCCAGAAGAGGGGTGAACTCCTTTATCAATTGTTGTGCACATGTGTTTATGTTCAATGTTTATGCTGTTGTCTATGTGTATTTTGCATAAGTAATCCTTAAATTTATGTGTTGCAAATTGATCATGTTGCTTTAAACACATAACATTTCACTTGCAATAATTATTCAAGTTTTTCAAGTCTTCTTCATTTTTAGATCAAGTTGGTATCAGAGCACTTGTTTTGAAGACTTGATTGTTTGCAAGTTTTTTTTCTGATGCTCACAAGGTTGAAACTCACAAGAGGAGAAGGTCAACTTGTGGAGCCAAGTTCTTAGCCGACAAGGAGGAAGCAGTTTCATTCACCGCAAGTTGCAGAGAGAC